>UXGD01005760.1:0-13791 GCA_900474315.1 Torymus auratus
GACGTGGGGGAGGCTCGGATTATATATATACACATTTTGATGGTGTAAATGTAAGTGCAGGGCCGATTAAAGTGAAGGGCGACCGACGTTTCTTTAGCTGGGTAAACAAAGGTCGATGGGAGAATTGTGTGTTTTCTTAAGTGGGGCCGGTGCTGGAAAATTGTGCGTGTATTATATATGTGACGGCTAGTTTTCTCTTGTAGATGGGAGAGCCAGAAGGGTTATTAATTGCCTCCGGTTGGGTATTTAACAGTGCGGAACGATTAAGCATGAAGCAATATAAGCCCCCTTTTATATTCGCTGCAGTAGCCGCCGATCGTTTCATCGAGAGACAAAAAAAAAATGCCGTCGAATTTCTATTTTCGATGAAATTACCTATGCACGCTGTATGAGGCATTTAATAAAGTATTTAGAAATTTTCACGCCGACAGAAGAGCGAAATGTAAATTATGGTTTATTTGATTAAATCGCGTGCGCTTGGTGTTCGATGATATTTTGAAAGGATTCTCTATATATAATATAAGCATTAATGTGTGTACGTGTGCACATATCCAGGAATGTCCCAATTTCGCGGGTATAATTTATGAACGAAATTTCGCTGAGATTAGCCTAATGCGCGCATTCTTGCGCAGCGCTAAAACGGGACGACTCGTGCGCGAGAAAATTTTCTAATAGGTGCGTGCGTGCTCAATTATAGTCGGCGGGATAAGATGTATGGATCAATAAAGGTTATTTAATTTTAAGGATATATAAAATTGGCGGTCGTTAAGCTCGCGAGAGATAAAAAAAAAGGTGATATTATTCTGTTGTGCGATCTTGTAATCCGCGAAAATTTTCCAAGGATAGGGTAGGTATATACAATAATTTCGCAAAAGTAATATATGTATTTTAGAAGCGATGAAAAATTTTGTAATATTCGTTGGATATAATACCACAGTTATATATCGTTATTATATGAATAATGTAAACATAGCCAAATGATAACGGAAAATGCATTGAAATTATTTCTGGAAATTCGTTAACAGTTCAGCAATGCAGCACTCGACAAAATATCCCTTATTTTGTCCCTACACTTTCCCCCATTAATCACAGCGAAAATTCCAAGCTCTACCGTCCCGGAAGCTACACCTGCACCACCGCATATCCTCTTAAAAACAAAAAAAAAGTCTTTTCCCCTCCAATATAACCCTCATGCTGCTGCACACGTGCGCGCGCGCGTGCATTCCTCTCGTCCGACTTTTCGAGCTTTACTCAACTCACTTGTATATAGCAACCTATACGCGGGGCAACAATAACTCTCGCCCCGGCATTTAACGCTCTTGCGCATAGCTATTTAGCGGAAGAGGAAGCGGCTTGATGGGCCCGGAGTTTTGTGACTAATTTCGAGCGCAAATTGCCCGTAACATTGGAGCCAGCGCGCACGGATGGCTTTACCTCCCCTCCCCGATTACGTGCCAACATATATATGTAGTAGACACAGAGAGCTGTTTATTTATCCGTTCCCAGAGCCGATCGGCGTGGAGAGCGACGAGAGAGAGAGAGACAATGTAGGTTCTGCGCGAGGTGACGAGCGTATGCGCTTTGTGCGTATAAAGGTATTTCGAGAGGTGAGTGTAAGTGGAGCTAATGGGTGAGATTTTTGGTGAGTGGAGGTGAGTGCGGGTTTTTGAATTTTATTGTTTTGTAGTGATAGGTTGATGTGTGTGTGTGCAATGTCGATGATGTACTGTATGAAACAATATATATGGAAAATTTGGGAAAATAAATAAATTTATAAGTCGGCGGAGTTGATGAAACAATTATTAATTTTTCCTTTTTCTATAATCCTCCTCTACAAGTATAGTAATAATATATAAGCGCAAGTATATATAAATTTTTCCAGAAAAATCTCAGCTCACCTTTTGATACTCTTTCACCCTAATCTTCCCCTAATTGTTGTACTATCTAAATTATAAGTTTAGAACTGATTTATAACACACGTATATAAATAACGCTGTAATCGACAAAACTGCGAGCTTCCGCGCTAAAAAAACTATCTGACATGCGTTCCCTATACTACCCTGTCACTCATAATAATTTATCTCTCTATTCAAGTTTAAAATTATGACTTATAACATTAACATATGATACGTGTGTACCAAACGACGTGAATCATACATGATGTGTATACCTCTCAGTTCAAAGGTTAAATAATAATCATGCTCACACACAACCATAATACAACGAAATATTTTCCCTACCTCACGCGCGCCGCGAATCCGCGAATTTCCCTCTTATGGCGGATTATGGAAAAAGTGCCAAGTAATTTGAAGTATCTGGAAAGCGGTATAGAATCCGCGCATATAGCTATTCGACATATACACACACGTTATACGAATATAAGGAAGGAATTTTCTGAATATTTCGGCTTGCGGTAAATCCGCAGCAGCGGCCTTTTCATATAAGTACATCTGTAAAGCGAACGGTAAAATAGAGTCTTGGTGCGAGATACATCGTCGCGCGCGCGAAATGCGGGAGAGAAATTTATCATGTACGATATCTATTAACTGCGAGGATTAATAAATTAGAGAGAGATTTTTGTCAATATTACCGACTAGTAGTAATGCGATATACGTGACGCGATGTATAATCTCGCGCGTTAAGTTGTACAAATTGGTTGATGCGATATATACGCGGGAAACGTGTTTTCAAATCCGATCGTAGATTATGTCGAACTATGTTTCAAAATAACTTCATACTTCTATGAGTCACGTGTAGAAAAAAAAAGAAAACGGCGCTTCGACGGGGCAATATCTCTGTTCCTCGACAAAAGACCTGACGCGGCGGTAGCTGCTACTGAAAACCAATCGATTACACTTCGATTCTATACCACAACCTCCGCATCAATTAAAAATAAAAAAATTATCAGCCGTCCATTAATCAAAACACGCATCACCTACACATCATATTTTTATCAATGAATAAACCAACGTGTCTATATTATATATTCTCCGAGATCCACCACACGCGCATGTCATGTATGTATAAATGAAACGTTTCTCCATTCCCGCAACAAAAAAAGCAACAAAAATTGCTGATTGTCGTTTCGCGCGAATTTCTCGCACGATATCGAATTATATGCTCTCCTCGCGCGGTGTACTTAATACACACACATACCTATGTAGGTATCTATATAATGTATTTATTTGGATCAAGTGCGCGCGGTGTAGGCTAATGCCGCGCGTTTCCCAACTCGATGATTCACGCGCATGATAAAGTAATGGTATATTAAAGGGTGATCGCGAATCGCGAAATGTCGGCAGATTAAGTCATGCTTTAGAGTTTTATAACCTTCGTCGGGTGTATTTATATACATGCGAAATGTCGGACATGACTTTTCAATGTTCTTTTAATTTCTCAGCGTGTTTATTAGAGAAGGTAATTGTTGTATCGGATTGTGCGGTATTTTGAAATGTTAATAATCAACGTGGCTGATGTTTACAATTAAAAGAGATAAATCAATAGAGTCTTAAAATTAAATAAGGTTCGTTAATTCGTATAATGAACAATCGCGTATCGATCTTTGAAGATCGTTAAGTGCAGGCTATAATATATACTAAGAACAACGTCAGTTGTTTCGACATGTTTGAAACACGTGTATATTACCATGCGAATATAGCCATAAAACATTAATAAAAGATCGTCCATTAAAAACCAAACAAATCCCATTAATCTCCGCACTATAACAAAACGTTAATAAATGAAAAACACTTATACGTCAATTAATTACCAATCATATTACTATACACCTATATACATATACCCTATACCTCACATCCTCATTCCCCAATCAATCCACCCACGGATCAAATTAACCGCCAAAATGTATAACCCCCTCACAATATCCCATCCATCGTCATCATCGTTCTTCGCACACATAATCCTCAACGCAAACACACAGCGCGCGTATATTTTTATCTCGGCAAATACACGCGCGTGCTGCTCTCTCGCTTTTATATACATTTGATCCGAGCTCGCGAGGTATAGGCGAGAAAAGCACTCAAGTTCAGGCGAGTGTATATTGCGCGAGCGCGCGTATACTTATATACAGGTAACTTTGTACGCCCACGCGCGAGCGAGTGTCTGCCGATTCGACGTGAGTCACGGCTAGCGTATAGTAAGTAAGTATATACTTATACATATGTTGGTGACCGAGTCTCACGCGAAGAGGAGAAGACGATGAGTGGAAAATGCTACGGGTGCTTGGGAAAATGATCGTTGAGGTAGTTTCGTGTTTGGATGGAGATGGGGAATAGAATTTGGAAAGTTGGAACTTATTTTTCAATGAAAATAATGTTACAGCGCCGTTTGATTCGTTGGATAATAATTTCTGTAATGAAAGACATTTAACGTTGGATATACAATATCTAGCTTTTTATTTTAATTAAGTGAAAACAAACCTTTTATCATCATTTTTAATAATCTATTTGTAAATCTATGCTTGAAAAATGAATCTTCAGTTTACAGTTTACATTGTTACGCTATAATAGATTTTTGCATGAAATTATCTGTTTGAACCTCACATCAATTTTTCTTAGATTGAATTCACTATTTTACAACATAAAACTAGACAACACGATCATATAAACGTTTAGATACAATTTGTATATCCTTTATTACTTCACACATGTATATATGCATTATTCTCCATAAGAATTATATTTCATTGCGTTACAACGACATACAAACTTCAGTCGCACGTCATCGCGTAATCTTTCCCGTTTACAATCCATTTCCCACAACAATTATTTCACTTATATATACTCAAACGACCTGACAACTTGTTTAACTCTTCAAAAGCCACATACATACATACACCATCGCTGGCAAAATCTACGTTCTTAAATTAAAAAGACATCCGACAAGAGAGTGGATAAGGCAAAACTCGTGTTATACCCCCGGCTTGATTTATTTTATCTGCATCTTTCTCTCTCCACTTGCGCATAGCATTTATATACGAACATAAAGCTCCGACTTATTTATTGTGTAATATACATATAAAGGCGACGAGCCGAGCTCTACAACGAGCGAGAAATCTATTTCCATCCGATCGCCGCCGCCGCCGTGCGCGTGAAGCAACCGAAGCATCATATAAAATGATTAAAATATTTCCGTTTCTTTTTTTTTTCATCTTTCACATACACACACGCACGCATCCGACGCGCGTTTATTGTACGACGCACTTAATTATGCCATCGGCAGCGTACGCATATATATATGTTGCAAAATCGAAAAACCTTTGCTGATGCACATGTATATAGGTACATTGCGCCACGCGAAATCCTCTGATTATAGGCCGGACGGCGGAAGGTATATAGCAAGTACATTAGGCGAGAGATTTGTGTAATCGAAATTGTAATAAAAGCTTTGTTCCCGCGCGCGGGTAATTTCGACATTTATCAAACGCGCGTGGTGGAGCCTCTTAAGGCGAATAAAAACGACTGATCGTTATATACCACCATCGATTAGTCATCGACGGTCGTATGTTATTGCAGCTCGGCTGCATCACACGTCTTTTTTTTTATATTAAAAAATATACTACTATAATACGATCGGCATGGCGAGCAGCACCGAAGTCTATATATATTTCCGAAGAGCTACCGTAGTAATCTTTGTATGTTAATGGAAAATCTAATTAGACCAGGCGAGTATATATACATCACACGCACGTAAACGCCCCATGACCGCGCGAGCCGCATTTTTGCCATTCTCCTTTTTATCCCTCTACATAAATATATCTCCGCTCTGTTATCTCGACAAATTAATTACTATATACATTTTAACGCAATCGGTTAATATAACTCCACTAAATTACAATGTTCTCTCTCTCTTAACCGTTGCGCGTTATCGCGCGGCCGTAAATCCACCTCGGCGAACAATTAATAACGAGCACACTTGGAATCATCGAAATCGGGGATATAATCGATATGTACGCGCGGCGTAATTTACGCAACAATGTTATAAGTGTGCGCACGCGCTTAGAGAAGAGAGAGAATTTCTCTCGTGGCATGTGTGTTGTACATGAACGAGCGAGCCGCGCGGGCACCTCGCTTATCGTTCGTTGAACTCTCCGGGATTCGAGGTGGGAATCTCCGGCGAGGCCTCTAGGGAGAGAACGAGAGCGACCTTTCGTATAGAGGGATGTCTATAGCGTGTGTGATATGGTGGTTAGCTACGGTGTCGAGTGAATTAATGTTTTCGTGGTGATATGGGTGAAAATGATTGTTTTTTAGGGATTTCGTGACAGTAGGTTTTCTTGACAAAGTATAGGTATAAGTATATATTATATACTTATTAAACTTTAGGGGTATATAATGAGAAAAAAAAATTTTAATAAAAATTACTATATTTTCTGGTAAAGCCAAGCACCGAGTGAAAAAATTACGATCCTTTATGAGAAATTTTGCTAGAAATATAAGAAAACTTACTATTATAAGTATTGTTAAATTTACTGTAATTTATGGGTCTGAAGTTTGCATCGTTTGAATACAACGAAATCATTTCTTATAATTAATTTAAGTTATTAAACAATGGAAATTTAATCTAAAGCTTTGTTATAAAGTTATTATATTCTAAATCTACACACAAAATTAATATTATATGCAGTATAACCAACAAATTTTTTGTCTTTATTTATTTCCTTAGCACTCCGACGTTTCGAACTTCAGACCCATGGTATAAATTTTTTGAGTTTTTAGACTCATATTTTGTCCACTAGAGCTTTTTATCGTCACATTAATATTCCATAACATAAACTTTCATTGGTCCCCAACCCCGTTCAAACACACAATTACTTAATATATATCAATAAATCTACAATCACTATCTAAACATAGCACGATCGATCCCCTAATGAATTATCCCCCCATACCGCAACCCAAACAGAACTACACTGACTTCAATTGAACCGTCGCGGAAAGTCAATCATCGAAACCCCACCACCGCACAAAACTATTGACCCCCAACTAAACACACACATAATATACATCCACTCACACGGTCAGCAAGTTACACCTCGAGCCCAAACATTTCACACGAACCCTTCCATCCAACCGCAGACTGCTCACACACACACACGCTTATGGGAAAAACCAATTCCCGCAGGAACCCCCCGATAATTTATTCGCCCTATACTCCCCCGCTTATAATTAGCCTCTGTCTCTCTCCGGTCATTTAATCGCGGCCTCTCTATCTCCCCACATATATAAAAGGGGGGCGACCGAACCGCGCGCACAAAAGAGAGCTAACCCTGGGCATTTATAACTTACACTCTGCCGGCGCTAAGAATTAACAGAAGACCACGCTTATATACACATATACACACGCGAGGTGAACCGTGGAAACGATTCGTCGTGTCGCTTATATTCCGGATACCGATAATCGCGAGCTTCCGGCGCGCGCGCGCGCATTGCGTTACGCGCATGCGTCTCTCTCTCTCCTGAGCGCGCGCTAATGGCCGATTAATGACGTTCGGAAATGAATTTCACGCTGCGAGCGCTGCCCATTGTGAAAAGGGATGCGTGCGTGTGTATGTATGTGAGGGGATATTGCGTTTGTCGCGCGGGATGTGTAAAGCCGGAGGGAGTTTTTTTGTCTCTCGGAGGCGGGATTTGATATTGGATTTGATGGGAGGTGGAGAGGAGGAGGGGGGACAAGAGGTTTATGTCACTGATTTACGCGTTGGTTTTTGCGCTGGATTTTTATGAGGTGGAGGTTAATTTGAAGGGTGGAGAATGCGATTACTTTTTTTTTGTTTTGTTTTAACGATTAAAAGAGTAGTTATGTCTCTGGAGCAAAAAAAAGGAGTTTATTTGTCATGTTGTAGCTGGTTACAGTTAAGTTGGCTAAGGTAACGTAGTTACAATCGAAACCGTAATTTTAATTTTTTACATACAATATTTTAACTATTGTAATGTGAAATGGCATTCGCACACTGAATAAATATTATAAATAAACCAAAATATAATTTAAATTTTTGCAAAAAGTATATCGATATACAAAAACACTAATGACAATATAGTTTGATAAACTATGGAATAATCGCCTGGGACGGGGCTTCTAATAATAATATAGCGGCCTCTCCTACAAAAAAATACAAACAAGAATATTGAAATCGATAAGTGAAAAACCATTGCCTGGCAAATTTTTCAATAAATGTAAATCAACTGTATACGCTTGAGGCCCTAGTATATCAGTACGCAAATTTGTAAAATAAGACGAGAAATAAGTGTACCCGATTACCTAAAACAACGGAGGCTGTTACTAATAACAATAGATACTTGGAAGCTTTAAAAACATATAATACCTTATACCAAATGGATTAAAGAACCTTTATGGTAAAAAAAAATAAGGCTGAAAATTTAAAGACTAAATTAAAACTTTATATTTAAAACAGGGTAAACATAGGATTAAGAGTTGAACAGCAGATACTGATTGTTATAATAAATAAATTCTATATATTTGTTAAAATTTTAGTATGTAAGTTAGTAATGTATTCCTCCAGTCTATGTACAGGTAGCTATGTCTGTCTTTGTAGAATTACGCACATATATAAGTAATCTGGAAAAATAAACATGTTCAGGGTTTTCTAATAAGAGAAAACATGAAAAATGTATAACGGTATAAATGCAACTTATATATTTATATTTATTTACTTTATTTCTGGGTCAGTCAGAAAAATGAATTATTGTGTGTGTTGAGTGGCTTTTCGTAATTCAATAAAGTTATAAAAAAAAGAAATGAAAGAAAAATATTACCTATATACTTGCGCTACAAAATACTAAACAACCGTACAATATAAACAATACACCTTTTTTTTATTTTATGCCATTCGAACAATACAACATTAGCCCACAAAATTATTAGACCTATTCAATAAGAACTTGACAAACGAAATTATAGTATTTTAAAATTCCATCACCAAGCCGCACTATATACCTACACGTCCTCCAGCAAAACCTTGCTCTCTCTCTTATATACGCTAATAATCTCGCGCGTGCGTACAAACCTCACCAACACTCGTAACCATCAATCGAACAAAAACAAAAAAATAAAATAAAGCGCAACACAGCAACAACAACAAACCTCAAAGCTAAATCACTCGCCGGAACCATAAAAACGAATTTTCGAATTGTTTTTCTGCGTACCTATATATACAAGCGCGGCAGCATACGGCTCATCCGCGCGTGCGCTGCATGTATATTTTTAAACGGCGCGAGCTACTCGCTCGCTCGAGCATCAGTGCGCACAATCGGTCTATTCCGTTTTAATTGCTTCATTGTGAGGCGGCATTACACGACACAAGACACAACTCGGACGCATAAATTTTACGACATATTTTAAAAGGCCATCGCGCGCTTGAGGGACAGCCTCCTTTTCCAATCTGCCTTAATAACGCCGCGGCAGCGTCGCGTGTAATTACCGATTGTTACAATCTGCGAAAAATGGGGTTGCCGCGGGTGTATGTATATGTATAATTGCCGATGTGCGTATACATCGAGGTGCTGTATGTAGAGAAGAAGAGACAGACACACGCGGTGTTAGTTTAACGCGGCGAGCAATAAAGAGTGCAGAGCCAGCCTTTGTCATAGTTGGAGAAATGACGTGTTGCGGTTGTAAAAAAAATGGCGCGTATAAAGGTTTTTGTAAAATGGAGAGAATCTTTTATTGATGGGTATTGTCATTTTTCTTTTCTTCGTTGTTAGTTGAATTTTAATATTCATTAACGATCATCTGACATCATTCGTGTTATTATCAGACACTGAATTTCTTTGAAAACTATAAAAGAGATGACATTTATATTGAAGTATTTAGATAAAAGAGAAACCATGTAAGTAAGTACATCTTTCATCATCATTCGAAAACTACCGAAATAATCAGATCAAGACTTCTTTGTTCCCAACTTTGCACGGCGACACTTTTCCAATAATCCTCCAACGCGCTCTCCTTTCCTCCCATCGACTCTCCTCTAATCGAAACCTCCCAACCTGTTTTCGCGAGTATCTATTCAACCGCATTTTTCGCTTTACACCGCGCTACCCTATACGCGACAGCGATAATACAAAATTATTACCTCTTTAAAATAGCCAATTCGATATAGAGCGCACGCGCACCGCTTATGCGAGAAAAACTATATTCCGATCTTATCATCCCGCGCACCTTGCGACACGGGTGCGCGTATACTTATATGTTGGCATACGATAATAACAAGAGTACGGGGCTCGAACCAGTAGCCGGCGAACGCGCGGTTAAGCTTTTTTTTCCTCGAATCTTTGTTCGATAACTATTTAAATTTTCAATTTTATCGAATGGAATAATATTATTACGGCGCGAGTTTCGTTGGGTTCGCGCGGAAAGGAGAAATATTGGGGTGATATAATAGTGGTAAGTGTTGCGAAATCAGTAGCGTTAAGCTTTTTTTTTCGTAATGTACTATGATTCTTTCATTGGTACAGTTAGAGTAATCTAAAGTTTAAAAAATAAGAGCTGTTTCAAAAAAACATAACCTATATTATCAGAAGCTTCATAGTGTATTGTCTTACCTCAGTATTCAAGGCAATAATCTATACAATGTTTATATACAGTTTTCGATACAATATCAAGATTGCGGTGTCAAGAATGTAAATAATCTTGCCTTGTCTTGAAAATAACATTTTCTAATCGTAATAATTTATCGAAATAATCATAATAACTAATTAAATAAAAACAATTATTCAACTCTCACACAAAGGCTCAATAAAGTTCGGTAGTTGCTGATGACCATCTACTGACGGGATGTGTGCCGCGCTCCTATATCCCCTCGGGCCGGGTTACTTAGGTACGTGAGACAACAGAGAGGGGATGCGCCGCCTAGCGGCGGTGTGCGAACTAGAATCTGGCTGGCGGCTCATATATGGCGGAAAAAATCAATCTTTAAATGGTTCACAACATCCGGCTATCATTCTTTTAAGAGTGAAAAATCATTTAAAAGGGTCTGAAACCCAAATAGTCAACTCGCTTACTGATTCTCGCCGGCGTGTCTTCCTCTTCTACGTGGACCTAGCGTGCCCCGACTATAGTTTAAGACTTTTTTTATATAATAGACTTGCTTTTTGTTGTACATCTGCGTAACACTATTTTTGCGCCAACCTCGTGTTTCCCGCCGGGTATTTAGGTTTGAGACCTTTTCTAATGATTGACTCGCTTACTATCGCATGTTTGTGTAACTCCCATATGATCAAGACAATAATACTTTTGATATTGACTGACAAGACCAAGACAAGAGAGAAATTTTCAAGAATTTACAAGAGCGAGATAATAATTACAGAAATATTGTACTGTCTTGCTCTTGTGCAGCCCTATAAATTCAACTTACAGGCATATGGCACAATTTCATGCTCGTGTTCAAAAATCATGTATTCAAATTCCACAATAATTGGAGTTTGTGATACACGAAATAGAATATTTCAGTATTTTTTATTATTAAGCTTCTTTTTTTAACCAAATACAGTTGTCTATACTCATATATTATTTATGTGAGATCTTTTTTTAATTAGTATCGTAGTTTGTCTTTATGTTAACATTTTATTTCTGGATCCAGTAATAAATTTAACCGATCGAATCATAAATTATGTTTCGGAAAGCTAAGTGCAAATTTAAACCAATTTGCGGTCGGTTTTCAGTTGTTATAAGTTTTTAAACAGCAGTTTTTTGTTTAAAATAACCGAGAATAAACTTGTATTAAGTAATAGACGTATAGAGTAATTGTATTTGACCTGGACGATTTGGTTTTTGTCGACTTCCTAATTGATTGCACGAAATTAAAAAGAGAAAATTATTTCCAGCTCCTGTAGATGACAGTTATGACCAGAAGGATAAACAATGGCTTGTTAATTTAACCACATTTTTGCAAATCTAATAATTTTTTTCTCTTTATACCTCTTTTTCTGGAAAAAATTTATCATACGACATTAAAGCTAATTTGATTATCCAGATTCACATCGAATAATCAATTTGTAGACTAAGTTGCGAGACTATATAGGTGCACGTAAACCGAGATTCCGAGTGAGTACTAACCTGCGCGCCAATCTCGGTATAATACGGTAAGGTGTGCGGCTGACCCTCTCATATTTTGTGAGACATTATAAGACACTGAAAGATTACATCGCTGTGTCTATGTCGTGTTACAGAAAATACGCTGCATTGGTATGTAGAGGGGCAATTTAGACTTTATGTGAATACTTGGAGTGTTTGGCTAGAAATATTAAAAGTAATTCTCGAAATGTTGAATATATTAAAAAAGTGGTATTCTGTTTGGAATAATTGAAATAATAAAATGTAAAGTTTATTTTTATAATTTTAGCAACGTGTATTGGAATTAGCGGGTGGTAGAAAATTATTTACACAATTTAAGAGAAGTAGTTTTTGTGCGTCAAAAATGTACAGGTAACCTTTTTTATACTAGCTCTAATTGCAAAACGTGCAGATCCAACTATACTTATCTATTTTCAATCCAACAAGCAGAAAACTAAAGAATCAAACTGATGAAAAGACGCGTCACATTGCACGAGAAAACAAGCTTTCTTCTATCACGCATATCACGTCGTTTCTTTACAACTAGGACTCGATCCCATTTTCTCCCTCCATCTTTCCCTTATACCTTTGACAATTTAATTTCTAGCTCTTTGTCAAAACATATGCTATCCTTTTACACCCGCTGCACGTATACCACGCACATATATACAAACACACGCCTGCATTTTTAATTAAAAGATAATTTTGCTACCGTCTTTTTTGTGCTGAAAAAATAACTGTAAATAGACACGCGCCTGCGCGCGCACGCCGGAAAAATGGGGTCTGAACGTGAAAAATTCAGTGCATATTTCAGCAGCGCGCGTGAATGCAAGCGCTAGCAAAAGCTCACTATACGTTATTTTTAATTAAACTTCTAAATTTGACGCGGCAGGAGATTTCTTTCGTCATGTGTGCAGGTACTGGTAAGTTTCACAGAACCATCGTCGTCGTGTGTGCGCGAGGAGATCAGGGAATACTTCGCCGAAAAACTCGTGCTAGGTATTTTATTTCTGCGTCCTGTGAGCTGTGCTACGTTGAGATTGTCATTATATACCAGATAAAGATAAAACTGCGGTTAGCAGTAATTGTGAAAATGTTGTTATTGGATATATAGTGAACATCGGGTTAATGACCATAGGTTCTTAAATTAGAGGAGAAAAATTATCATTATAGAGTTTTCTTTGATGCTAAAGCAAACGTCTATTTTTACTTCCACAGGCGCAGTGTCATTATTCGTTTTGATCTTGGTATTTTTAATATTCATAATTTAATTAAAATATATATATCTCTTAAAAGGAATAAGAAAAATAAATTAAATAAATTAAATTATTTGATAAAGTAATTCGATTTCCATTTTAATTTATACGTGAATGAATTGAAGCTACACTTATACTTTCACATTTACATGTAATATTATAAGAGGACCGTCTATTATTTTTTAGAAATTTATATATATTTTATTAGCAAATAACTTTTCATAAACCTTGTTTTTGCAATATTTCAAAAGAAAAACCGCTGCCAATTCTTTGGCACTTACAAGGGGAGACCGAAGAGTCCGGAACCGGTCTAAGAGGCTTCTTTTATTATAAAAAGACGCTGTGCCAAGCCATTCCTTCCATTGGGTCTTGTGTCAAAAGCTGCAGCAATTGGAAGTTTCCAATTTTAGCTATATTTCATTAATTATGGCATATTTGCACTAAT
>UXGD01005761.1:0-13790 GCA_900474315.1 Torymus auratus
CAGTTATTAGTTATAAAATGTTTTGGATTTCCACCAGGGTCGTTCAAAATATATTTCGAAAGTCTCGAAGATACTCGATTTTTTACCTTACATATAAATCGGTCGAAATTTTCATTGAAACGCCTAATCACCAAAATCAAAGTCGTCTACAAAAAGTCATCCTCAAATATTTTGAATAACCCACTCATAAAAAAACAAACAGTGTCGACAAGTATTTTTTTTTTTCGAGCGTCATCTTACAAATAGCTTAACAAACTTACACTTCGCATCTCAAACGCGTGTATGCTCGTCGTGGCCCCTCATCGCACTCTCCATTCGTCAAAGACGAATAAAAAGAAAGAAAAGAAAAAACAACTGCGTCGCGCTAAGAAAAATCTCCCCCTCGAGACATAAATTTCGCTGTGTTTTTTCCGTTCGCACATGTCGCGCGGCGACTTTCTCACCACGCGGCGTAGCGCGAGCGCGGGAGAAAGAAAAAAAGGGACTCGGTCGTGTGATGTGCTTTGACTACTGATCCGCTCTTTCTATTTTTTTTCTCCCTCGCTCTCGACTCTCGAGGCCGAAAACGACCAGGCCGCCGAAAGAGGCTCTTTTTATGGCAAGCCGGCTTACTATACTCGAGTTTCGGACGGGCTAATTGATCGTGGATGATTTAACGAACTTTTTAGTGAAGTGGCAGAACAGTCTTTGTGATTTATTTATACGCTGGACAAACTTAAGTAATATGCTCGAAACTTTCTCTACATATACATTATTAAAGTTAATGATATCTTTCACTCTGATGCAATGCACAGTGAAATGCTAATAAAACTAACTATACCAAGATTCCTATAGACAATGTAATGAATATGTAGATTGTTTGCCAAACTTTGATATAACATTATCTTCATTAGCATATTATACGGATCATGTTATTACCGTAAATGAAGTTTGCGAGTTTCAAGTTGATGAGAATCCGTAGCAAAAAGTCGCGTACATTCCTAGAAAAGTTCCTTAGAGTGCATTCTTGCGTCTTCATTAGACGCACGAACCATGCAACATGACATTCGAAAAAACTCGACTTTGCTTCCTCGGCGACTCGACGTGGCACGCGCGATACGTGACGCGTAGCACACAGTCGCGCCTAGATAGGCATTTGAACTTCCTTTGAGTGCACGTCGACTCTCGTCACGATACGACGCGGGTTTGACAAATTTTGAGAAAGAAACAATCGTCTTCCTGTTTACACGTGACGTATATCACCTTTATTTACACAAATAACAAGAAATTCCGTGACGATAGTGTATAACTGAAAGTGTATAAAACTATCTACTAAAAGTCGAGCCCTCTTTATCTACTATAACCTATCCGATAACGATAAAAAAAAAACTGACCGAACGAAGAAAAGTTGCGGGACCATAGCGATACTAACAGACGCGGATCAACTGCGCTGACCTCCCGGAGCATACATTTTCTGAGCAAGGGAACGCCTTGCGTAATTGAAACGAAAATCGATATTCGAGGTTTTTGACCTGCGCGTATAGTATATACCCTCATGGTAAATTTTTATGAGCTGCCGAAAATAATGGAGAATGAACGTCAGATTATCACGCTTATTTCGGAAAATTATGATAACCGTGTCAGGACTCCAATAACATAGTTACTTAAATAGAACGTACATTTCAAATATTTATTGTGTCTACATTTCTGTAGACATATCTACATGCGAATAATTCGATTTACGCGTGCTTGAGAATTCTTCTAAAACAAGTATTAAAAATAATCATTTATGCATAATCGAAAAATAATCATTTATAAAAACAACATTCTTCTATATAATAGGACTGTAAGCCATTGCTTAAGGTAGCAGAAAAAAACCATTAAAAAAGGCTCAGAAAAGCTCTCCCCAAGCAGTGTTCACACCCATCAACCCTATCCTCGCGTCCCTCTTGCAACATACAGCCACGTGTCGCTCATCTATAGCATACACGCGCGCAATCTCACGCGCAAGAATAAAGAAGCCAGCATAGCAGCAGGGGCTCTCGGCAATTAATCCGCGCGCGCCACACGCGGCCCACAGAACAGATGTTTCGCAGCCGCACTGTACCACTACTATATGCGATAATTCAGCACGTGTGGCCGTGAGCTGTGCGTGCGCTCGCGCTCGCACTTCCGCGAACAATAAAAGTCCCGTACATTATACGCACGCCTTTACGTGCATAATTACGTGCGAATATCTCGCGACTCATGCGTGCGCGAGCTGCTTTTCTTTTTCTTTTTGTTGTATGGGTAATGAAGTGCTAATGATCGGGGCGGTCGCGATGGAAAAATGGGCTTCGCGATCTGTGGGTTAAGGTCTGAGAAAATAGGCTGGGCCTGGGGGCAGGTGCGATCGAGGTGCACAATTGTTGCGGGTTCTTGGTTGGGAGAGGTTCGCGGGCTCGTTGTTGGGAGGGAGTCTGTCTTAAGCTTGGCCTTAATTGTTATTTCTAAGGCTTTTAAATTGGCCTGTAGAAAACAATTATTCTTCATGTTGTTTTTCATATAAAACGCGTTTTATGATAATTATACGCAAAAGATCTTCCACAAAAGTTTGATAAAAATTACGAAGAATATAGCGATGGTATTTATAGCCATTTATTTTAATGTCGTAGGGACTGGAAAGATCATTATATACACCAAGAAGAGTCGGTACTAAACTTTATTATTTTGAGATTACCTCTTCAAACTTAAGGAGCCATTCAAATCGCTTCTCAGACTTTGCAATTTATTTAATTTACTCAAAAGTCATTCAGTGTGCTTTGAATAAGAGTCTCTTCGCGTTAAAGAAACGCTCTCAAATTATATAAACATTTTAAAAGAACGTACGGACTTACCTAATTTATCGACCATTCAGCACAATTTACTGAATGAAAACTTAATTATATGCTTAAGAAAAATGTTTTTCATATGTATTTTTCTCGTGTTTTCCGCAGGCAAGCGAAAGAGCGCGGTGGAGCTGCTGCAGGAGTCGAAGGCGTTCTACGTGAAGAGCGAGACGGTGCTGGACCGAAAGCAGGAGCTTAAGAACAGCGGCCACCTGCAGGTGTCACAGGTGACGGCGCCGGGGGCACCGCCACGACTCCTGCGAAAGTGCACCTCTGCCTCTTCGGCTCAACCCTGCCCCGGCACTGTCATCATACAACCCGGCTCGGCGAACCAATCTGGCGTGCCACCCTGTTGCTGGGCTGCGTGCCACGAGAATGATAGGCGTAAGTCTCTCGATAGTGCTGTTATCTTTCTGGGTGTTTTTTTGTGTGTCTCGGAGAGGGAAGGTGTTGGCTGAGGAAAAGTTTCATGAAAGTATAACAACAATGTGGTTTATTGATATTGAACAATTTAGACGGAAATTTCAATTTAGATTGAAATTTAAAGCTATTTTCGGCTCATGGATTTAATTCTAGATATACGACACATAACTTTATAAGGAACAGAAAATTATGGGTGCAAAATAAATAATAATAAGATGTAAATTAAAAGTAGCTAAAATAACAAAACTTTGAACGATTACGCACGGTATTTCAAACAATTATTTTTACCGTATGAAAATATTCATTATAATGGACACTTTAATACTTCGATGCTTTTTTTTTCACAAAATAAATGTTTGAAAAACACGTTGTAGACATTGTCGCACTAAATCTCGTGTTTTACAGTGCTTTTTGACATGTATATTTATAAAAAGTATTCCATCCATAATAATTAAAAGAATTCTCATAAAAATTCTCATTTAAAATTCCTATTAAAAAATACTTTCATTACGCTTCCTCGGGGTAGAAGAATTTTTCGTAATTGCACCGCTGCTTATTAATGGTAGTCTCATGCTGCAGGCATTAAAAGGGTGCAAAAGTCTCCTTTCCGCGGACGAATACGTGCTTCTAATTAAGGCCCTAATTGCAACTGGACAAAAAATGAAGCTTATCTGCGCTGTTTCGACATTTTTTTTTTTTTTTTTGCCCAAAATTCAAAGTTTCTCTGTCGGCTGTAATAAATATTTTTTCGAAACATTTTTTAGAAAATGACTTTTGCATCCTTAGAATTCTTATAAAAATCGAGTTTTTAATTGTCAAGGGTCTTGGTTGATGTAACTCGGGTAATTGTTGAACAATTGTAATAATGAACCATATTCTTAATGTCATTATGAAAAAGTCGTTCCTTTTTCTTTTGTATATTCGTTGAGATGATTCATCGTCAGATACGAGTTACACTTTTTATAGTTTTAAGTTGCCATCATTAGGCAATCTAATGACGACTTTCTTCAACAGTCTACAAAGAGTATATTGGTGGGAAAAATTTTCTAATTAAAACTTAAATAAATATAGATAAGAAATCGCTTTAAATTCAGGTGTAATTAAACCTTATTTCACAATATTTCTTCTAATATATAACGCATACTTAAAGTGGTAATAAGGTTCACACAATATTAAAAACTCGATTGGAAAATTATATGTATATCAATTAATATATATGTGTCATTACTGTACTAACTCTTTAAGTGAAGATTACCTTAGTGCCACCGTTTCATAAGTAAAAATTTCACGTTCAAAAGGATATTAAAAACACACCTGTAACCAATATTATTCTCTCACGCCTTTCATTAAATGTATTTCAATACTAAGATCAACTTTCTGCATTCTTCAGAGCTGTATTAAATAGAACCGTTTAAGCTGAAAGCACATCATTTATTTCCTCGAAAGTAAACTTTCATTTAGATTAAATTAAATTTCTTTTAAATCGGTATACAAAGGGTTTAATCTCTTTCAAGGATATCACTAAGTCTATATATTTATAGAATTCACTAAAGAATACTCATAACCATTTAATACGAAATAATTATATGTGATTGTTCACCCCTGTAAGAATAAAGTGAAAAAAAAAATTAAAGTTTAAATTTCCAAAGAATGCAGAAGGTAGCTCCCTCAAACTAACCGCCTCAAGACTCTCTATATGTCGACTAACCTCGCCAGCCTCGGCGATAACCTTGAAAAAGCCATATACGTACATAAAAAACAAAAAGAAACCGAGTAAAAGCAAAAGCCCGTATAACACCAAAAAGAGACAAAAGACGACGTCATTCTGAGCCCACAACGAACCGTGCCACCAGCGCTGCCACCGAAGAGTCCGCGGCTGGTGCCGGTTCCCCAGCGCCGCTCGGTCGGACCTCTGCCGAGCAACGGCGGCTGCGGCGTCGTCAACGTCGGTGGCGCGGGTGGTGGACCAAGCTCCGAGCAGCTGCAGGCGAAGCTGCGCCGGCTGCTCAACACCGACAGCAAGGAGAACGTCTTCTTCCCGGAGCCTGTGCCTACGAGCGTCTCCCCGCCCGCGGAGTACGCGACGCCCGCGCCGATCCAGCAGCAGCCGCAGCCCCTGCAACAACTCCAGGCTAATGGGGAGAGGAGGGGATCGAGGGAACGAGAGGAAAAGTTCAGATACTCGCCCGGAGGTAGCCTGTCGCCCGGGTGCAGGGACGACGAGCGCGTGGTGAGTGCTTATACTTGTCTCGTTGCCGAACTCTGCATGCTTAACAACTAAGTTTAACTTTATTTTTTAACATGTGCTACCTAATGGTATCATGTTGTACTTGGTGAAGAGTAACGCTACTAGCAGGTTCAGATGAAAATTTTTTTAAACTACTATTTAAACTGTCCCGATTAAATTCAAATATAATAGAGCATTGTGAAATAGCCACAAATATATAAGTAATTAAAAAAAATAAGTTGTTGTATAAAATGTGCCCTTACCACTGAACCTTATTGACGAATAACATAACAATAATTCAGTTCCACCAAATCAGCATGGGAATTCGGATAAGACATGTCGTAGGTAAACTATCACGCTTAAAATACTTCTCATTCTTACAGCAGAAACTAACCATAGAATGTGAGGACCGCTTTACACATAACGCATTATCCCACGTCAATTTAGAGTGCGCGTGTGTCTTTATTTTCCTTTATTTTTCTTCGGCTCGAGCATCTAATTTACCGCTTCGTTTAAGATTGTATAAATTGGCTACATCCATTAAAATCTCATTTACCCTAATTATTCGTCAAAATGTTTAGCTCATTAAATTTTTAACACATCAACGTATCAAGTGCTCTCGATAACGACCTCTCGTGGTTATATGCAATAAGTGCTCTCCGCCAATAAAAACAAACGCATATAATCGAGAATAACAATTATTTTTAATGTACAATCGAGACAGACGTTTATATTAAAAGATGATCCACAGTTGCCCTTGACATTAATATCTACACTGATTCGCGAGGCAAGCGCCTAATTAATAAGCTGATTATCACGTGCGAGCTGAACTCGACGAGGCACGCATTAAAAAAATGTAAATGTTAACGCTCCGATAAATTTCAAAGCGTGCGGACCTTCACCCTTGACCAAGCTCCAGCTTCATCACCCTCAGAGTTCCTCGGCGCGAGTCTTTCCGTCAGCGACATTATTACCAGCTCGACGGCGAGGACAAAACAGCTGACTAAATACCGAATCAATATAGAGTCAGCCGTCGCGTGCGCAGCCCCTGCGCGTGTGAAAAAGCCTCTAATAAAACTAAGTATGCATCACTGCTGTCCCTCATAATATAGATTGTGACGCAAATATATACTCACGCGCGCGTGCGCGTATATGTGTCTACACAATATCGAGTATCGAAAAGTCGCTCGGATGTCTCTCGGCATTGAGCCGGGTCCGACCTTCCCCCATGACTCCGTTACCGCGGATGCATAAACGGGGCAGCAGCTACCTCATGCCAGCAAAGTTTCTCTCTCGCATATACGCGCGCTCGCGTCATTGTCGGCTTCCATTATCTCGCGCGTCGGAAGCGTAGCCACCGTCGCTATATACACTGCACTCTCTGCTGCGCCTTTTCTATATATATACGTATAAGCTTCCGATCGCGGAGGCGATCCAAGGCCACCGAGCGCGATGCATGTGTGCGCGTGATGAGGGATATTTCATCGCGCGGCTGTCGATGATGCGAGGCGGCGCCCAGCGTATGCAACCTAGACCGATATATCGCTGAAAGAGACCCACGCGACATTGAGCGGAATGCGGCGCGGTTAATGGATTTTTTGATAAGGCCGATTGGGTAATTATAGCGTCGGAGTGGATTCCGTTATTTTTAGAGGGCGTGTGTATAAAGAATGAGAGAAAGTTAATACGTGCCTTTTCGCAGAGCTGGACGCGAGCTTTCCTTCGTCGCGTGAAAGGAGAAATTGTCCAAGGGTTTTTTGGGCTTTTTTCCGTAGTCGTTCGAAAGTCAAGCAGTTTTGGGTTTTCCCATATAGCGATTGAGTGCGAAAATTTGCATTTATGACGGGGAAACCAGTTTGACGGATGAAAAAGCTAGCGTTTAATACAGGACTAATAAAGTGGTTAATAGCGTTTAATGCTACCATAGGTGTCGAATAGATTTATAGTTACAAGTAGAGCTTTGAAAATGGACCTTGGTTTATGGACGCGGAGGAGATATATTTTACGTTGCTTGTAAAAATGAGAAGTATGCTGGCGTGATAATTTATTGTAATTGCGATCGGACTATTTTATTTTTTGATAGTAGCAAATCAGGGGGTTTTATCGTTGTACAAGAAATTTGGTTTTCTAAACATTCCGTTTATGAGGAACTTGAACGTAACGCTTTTACTTGCGCTCCGATTTGTCAATTTTCGAAAAAAATGTAGCCTACTTCACCTTGTTTATAAACTCGTTAATATTGTCAGCTGAGCAGAAGAAACAAATCTTCTTCAACTAACCTAACTGTCGTTCTCTAAATAAAAATATTTACTTAAAATGGTATAAATAATTCCTACTATACTTCTCATCAGATCGTTTAAACCATAACCATTATGAATCCACAGTGGGCACCGACAACGAACCAAGGCGACGTGCGCTTCAAATTCGGCCGGAGCAATTCGCACTCGCACGGCGTGCGTGCGGGTCGACCTGGCAGCGGTCGTTCCTCCGGCTACAGTCGTCACCACGGCGAACGCGAGGGTCCAAGCTCGGCGGCCTCCTCGGCAATCGAGCCCATCGGCGCTGTAGTCTGCCACAAATCTCTGCCGGACCTGCACACGAGCACACGCCGGCGCGCCTCGCTGTCGCCACGCGACTCCGTCAAGTCGTCCACGAGACGACAACAGCAGCAGCAAAGTAGCCCCGGATGCCCGGACTGCGAGACCGGATCGGATTACTCGGATCGCAGCTTCAATCGGGACTCCATGTGTTACAGAAGGTGAGGAGAGATGGCTTATTCGCTATGTTTGTAGCTTAATATATATGTAGTGCTGTTTGGGATCAAGGTGTAACGGGAAAAGAAGTTTGCTAACGACGGATTAATTAAATTTTCAATTTATTGAATTTCCGATATCATGTACACTAACGTTTTTATCGACAAACTTCTTTTTAACCGTGCCCCCTTTGTAGCTTTATGCGGTATTTATATAAGTAGTATATATCTCAAAAAGCTTTAGAAATCATTTTGAATATAGACTCCTCTTTGCATCATCAGTAGTAATAAACCATTATAGAAGTATAACGAGATTTGTGATAGTAGAACTCATTACCTCGTGCCATTACCAGTATTATGCAACGAGTACATTCAACTCAGAAGAGGCTCGTTAGAATTCTTAATGCATTCGTATACGTACATCTATACGTAATAATGATTCAGTATATGTAAATGTTAAGAGTGTAAATATATAAGTCCAACTGATTGAAGTTAATATGCCTCATTAGTATTTTCAATTAACGAATGTCAATTCCGGTATAAACTAAATGGAAAATGCTGATTTCGATGCGAAAAATATATATATTCTAAAATTTCGAATTCAAACGAGCCTCTCCCCACAAGTATCAAACCTTATTATGTCCCTGCACATGTATATATATAGAACACCCCTCAAATAAAACAAAGAGAATTTTCCCAAACCTTGTACATAAAGTCCCCCGCGAAGTCTAATTCGAGCTCGTGTTCACTCGCCAGTTATGAAAGAGGTAGCAAAAAACGTTGCAGCTCGCGGCACATCAGACGCTCGATGGGCTCGGGCGGCGGCGACGCGAGCAGCGTCCTGTCGTCCGGCGGCCGCACGCAAAAGTCATCCGGCTCGAGTAAGCTCAGCCACGGCGCCACAGCGCGGGACTCGGGCGGCTCCTCCGGACACTGTACCCACAGGAGCGAGCCCCCGCCCAGGATACAGGTGAGCCATTATATTTTCTTGGGCAAAACAAGTTTATCGGGTATGTTTTGTTTTAATTAAAAACTTCGATTGTCCGCTACGAAATTGTATTATATACGTGAATCGGAAATTTCGGTGTTATCGGTGTGTACCAGTTATTATACGATAAATTTGGAATATATAATTGCTTTGTTCGGATAAGCAGCACGCGCGCGATTGAAATAAATTCATAATTATCTTTGACAAGGTAATTATCGAATTGATTTATTTCACAAGCATCGGTGTCGCTTTTATTTTATGTTTCGTTATAAATGCATTGAAATTATCACTTTTTTACGCGATTGTGAAGAAGATAAGTAATTGGGTTGGTGTAACAATATCTGAATATTATAAAGTTTCTCCAAAAGACGTTCGACAGTTTCGATGTTTTAAACACATATCATATATTTATGACCACCTAGTTCGGCACATATAGTTTATGAAGAAGTATATTAAATCTTAATATTATTTCGATTACGTAATTCCTGCACCTAACAGTTAATTAATACACTTTAATATGTAATTAATTTGCATACGGCTTATACATTGAATTTCGTGCTATAAACTAAATAATAATTGTCCTCCATATTACGAAATTATATTGTCGCTTTAATCCATTATATCATTTACGAGAACCGACACGGCTCTGGCTAATAAAGCAATCGAAAGCGTCGCAGTAACGGCAGAAACGTCGATTCGGCATGTCGAAATAATACATAGAAGAAAACATCACTCGGCAGCATATGTTTGTCGTGCAAATACAGCGTTTCGCGAACTCCCCCCCGTGCGCGCGGCGGGCTCGATCGATTCGCAACACTTTGCCAATAAAAGAGAGCGTGCGTGTAAGTACATGTGTATGAAAAGGGGCTTTGTGCATTGTAGGACTGCTGGAGTCACGTGCGGCGGGACAGCGGCGCCTCGACCCAGCACTCGACCGAGCGCGACAGGTCGCGGAAGAGCAGCAGCTACAACAACGGCACGCCGCCGCCCGCCATCGTCAGGCACTACAGCCCCGACACCGACAGCAGCAACAGCCAGACGGATTACAGTCCCACGTGTAACTCGAGGTAAAGCGCGAAAGCGACCTCCACTCTCTCTTTCTCTCGCGTTTCGCTTTACGCCTCCCGTCGCCCGCCCATGTCTCTGTAATAAAGTATATTGTTCGAATTTCCAGTTTAACGTGAGCAAAATTTTTAAAAGTCATGGTTCTGTCAAATTAGCAGAATCGATTAGTAAGAAAAAAAGAGCGAATTGTCAGCTTTTTATTGGATTTTTTTTTTATGTGCGGTCATCAATGAACATTGCAGTTATTTTTTTATTATAGTAAATAATATGTTACTACTAAAAATAAAAATTTGTTCATCTTTTGACAACAAAAATATTGGTGCCCTCCGGATTCCCTCATAGATACACGGTCCAACATCCCGGAGGAACCGAAGCTTTTTCGATATATATAATTGTGATAGAAGATGTTACAGACGTCCAGTGCAGTTTGTAATGGTAATTTTTCGCAGATTCTCGGACGGCTGGAAGGAAGGCCGTGGCCGGCCGATCCTGCGCTCCAAGTCGGACATCAGCGACCGCTACTGGCGCCACGAGTCCCACGGCGGCGTGGCGGGCTCTCGGGGCCCCAAGCTTCCGGCACGTCCTCCCCGCTCGATGACGCAGCTCGAGTCGTTCTTCGACCGGCTGGGGCTCGACCCGGACGACTACCACGCGATCACGGAGCCCTCGTCCAAGTCGAGCTCGCCCGTCTTCTTTGACAGCGTGAGCTCGGTCGACTCGGCCCTCGGACTATACTCGTCCTGGGCGGCGAGCAACGCTGGCGCGGGCAACTCGGCGCAGCTGCACTGGCAGAACAACTGCAGCGCCAAGAACGACGAGTGCCTCGTGGGCGGCGGCGCCGGTGGCGGCGCTCAGAGGAGCGGCGACCCGCCGAGCATCGTCGAGCGCAACGCGCGCATCATCAAGTGGCTGTGCCAGTGCCGCAAGCTGCAGTTCGGCTACAGTTGAGCTGGGGGATTCCCCGCCAAAGACGAGGACCGGCAAACGCAAAGGCGACGACTACACCCCGGCCTGCTCTTCAACCGGGCATGAATGATCGCGCGACTCTTACATGCATTACTTTTTGTCTCTCTGTAGACAGTCTACGTGGCCGTTAAGTTTTAGCCGAGAGCGCGGATGTTGCCAAGCCTTTTTCTCGAGTAGTGAGATTCGATTTTATTACAAACGATTATATTTAGTTATTATGACCTTGTTAAAAAGCAATTATGTTTTTCAATTTCTCTCAGATTTGTACATTAAACTCTATCGATAAGTATATTTTTTAATTGGATATTTAAAGTAATTGTTCTAAATAACGAGTTATGTATTTTAATGTTATTTATTATTAATAGTTTTGTCTGCATTTGGTATTTAAATATATTTCTGCTTTTTTTTAATCTCGTGACTAACTTATTTATAATCGATTAAAAATTTATTTTCACATTGTTTTTTGTGCGTTTGTAATAAAATCTTGGATCGCTATAATTATAGTTTTTAATAATATAAATGTAATTTTCGATTGCATAAAGTTATTGTTTGCTCTTTAAATTCAATGCAATTTTATAGATTGTAAATATACTTTAACGATACATATAGTTGTATTAAAAACAAAGAAAACTGTCACAGAATGATGATTTATTATCGTTCATTCGTTTAAGTTTAGAAAAAATTCAATTTTCTTGAACAATTTGAATGGCTTTATAAAATTATAGTATATTGGAAATTTTAACATTGAAGAAAGTATTACTAATGGAAAGATTTAGAGAGCAGAGCTACTTTTATAAAGCTCTTATAAAATTTCAGAATTTATAAAAATGGTAGGGGATTTCTGAAAGAGTATAACACGTTTAATAACGCTATGAACCAAATTAATTTTTAAAAAGTATTAATCTGTAAATATAATTGCGTCTATTCATGCCTGGTTTTTTTAAATAGCTGGTTAAAATACAACATTTTTAATCTGAATGTACACTTATCGGATGTTTACAATTCAGTCAATTTGTCGTGTTTTTCAATCACAAAAATCGAAAAACGAAGTTCATAAAATTAAAAAATTGTTAAACGTTTATCACTAAAAGCTTAATACAGTTGACGTTAATGAATTTACTAGTTGTGCAGTTTTTTTTTATTAAAGTTTTCAATTTGTTGTAGTAGTAGAAATATTTTTTCATTAATCGTAGCGCCTATAAGTTTGATTGATAATGAATAATCTAACGATAAGAAAAAGAAAAGTGAAGTGTCGAAAATAATTGTGCCATTTACAAAGTGTAAAGTGCAGAGATTTATTTTTATTATTAGAGTTTTGAAGAGTTATGCCCTTTGCATAAAATTGTGTACTATATGATATTTCCTTTAATATTTTTCGATATATATTAGGTCTGATTCGTAGTTTGTATATATTTTAAGCTATGCAGATAAGGCATGAGTTTTATGTTTGATTATTGAGGTCACTTAGATTAATATGTTGCTTTTCCTTAATTGTATATGTGTTTGTTATTAATTATTGTATTACACTTTATTGTAAAAGTATGTAAGTTTTATGAGAGACGTTAAAAAACAAAGCACTTGTTCAAGGTGGTACGAACGAATGATTAATAATGTTTGTCGTAATGAAAATAAATTATTATGAAAGCGAGTATAATTTAGTTGGTTTAACTGTGAAAGAAATTTATTTATGAATGTTAGAGATCGTTAAAGTCGGAAATTGGTTTTTAAACTTTTTGCAGTTAATAGAAGAAACGTTCTTGTTAATTCAATCGGATGGAAATGATAAATGTGTTTTGACAATGAACTTAAAAAATGTTGCCTTTACTTGCTGGTCTTCAAAAACCGCAATCGTGAAAAATAGACACTTATATAGGGTTACTTTTTTTATTACATTTTGAGAAGATTATAGAAACTCGCTCAAATCTTGTAAAATGCTGGATGTGAGTGACAATTAACGAATGATTTTTCACTAACATATTTTTAAGGAATTGAAAATTATTAAAAGTTTCTGCTACAATGATAATATTTTAATGAAAAGTTGTAATATTATAGTAATGATTATAGTTGATCGTATTTTTGAAAGAATGATATGAAGACAATCTAGCTTTTAATATATTTTTCTGCGGCAATATGACAACGAATATTATAAATTACAAGTTTAACGGGTTTTCCTAAACCTGACAATGAGAATTCTGTAATTGTCACTCGCATACCGATGCCATACAGTGTAATGATGACTTCACGTATTTATTGTATCAGCAAATTTATAGACCTTAAAATCTTTGATGAATGCCTTGTTCTCCTTGCCAAATTTTCGCTACTCTTGGGCTTGCATACCATTATCGAATACACGTGAACTTTTATAAGAAATCTTAAATTTAAAACATGTCGAAATTGAAGAAAAATTAAAAAATGTTTTGCTCGTCTTAAGAGACTATTCACATAGTGGGTTTTGGGCAATGTGTAAAAAAATCGTTGTCGGTCATCTTGTAAATTCACAACCCGTGGTTGAAGACGAACAGA
>UXGD01005762.1:0-13789 GCA_900474315.1 Torymus auratus
TGTTATGACCTATCAAATGAGATAAACCTTGTCCCGAAGGTGTGCCTTAAAAAAAAATTTTAACATTTTGAACTGGAGATAAGTGCTACTTTTTTGAGATTTCCTCATATACGTGATAATTGCGGTTTTTACAGGTAAGCCGCGTGTATGTTGGCATATATGGAGGGAGGCAGTGAAAACACGTGGCATAGTCGTCATTTCATAGATAAACAGCGGGGAAAATGCATTTTTTTTCTTGTATTTATAGATTACTGCGTGAAAAATGCTGCGTCAGTAGATGAAACCGGGCATCGTCAGACTTGCGCTTTTTTTTGTCTGTCTAATCATAGCTTTAACTATCATTGAATGAACGACTTTTATTTTATTGTTGTAGATATACATATATCTTATTTAATATATTGAAAATCTTATAATACTTTCGTCTATAGACAGAGATTAAAGTATACCGTACAAATTTATTTAATTGATTCATTTTGCTGGATATAATATCAAATATTTAAACAGCTATAGCTGGAAATATACTTTGTAACCGCACTATTATCTAAGCTCTTCACGTAAACAAACCGAAACTGATTCGCAAAAATTTCATGTACGTATATATGTATATACAATTATACTGAAACACCGAATGAATAATTCATCTCAGCCACAACGTCTTACTTGCCACTCACTCACTCGCTTATACAAGGCGCTCCCTTACTTATTACTCATACTACACTCGATAAACAAAATCTCATCCGAATATTCGCAAAATCCCGTCCGCAGCATCCACCCACTCGCTGGCCGTTCGCCAAACACGTGAATCAGCAGAACTGTTGGTGTCGAAAACACTATACATCCAAAAAGTAAGAGCAGCATCATATAATACTACAGTACTCTCTCTACCCCATTCACCCCGTCCCATATTATCGTGCGGCATATAAACATCGGGCGACCGTCGCGTGGGCGAGGAAAGTCGAAGCGAAAGAGAGTGACTGCGAGCTAATCAGTCGGAGGGGAATCTCGCGAATTGATGAAACGGTCCGTCTTCTGGAAATAGACGACGATGCGCAAGTCTCGGGGAAAAGAAGTTTCGTCTCATCCTCCGCTCGTTGCGCGACGAGATTTTTCTTAAGCGATTGCGAAGGGAGAGAAGACGATATGGGATTGCACGCGGGGGAGACGTAAATGAGGCAAAAGTGTGTGAAGATCTCTTCTGCGGGAGAGATTTTTATATATAGGTATAGTTATGGGACGCGAGGGAGGAAAAACATTTTTTCATCGTTAAGGGTGATGATTTTGGGGATGTGGTTGGTAATGTTGGTTAGACTATATATTTTATTTTTATTCATTGAGGAAACGATTTTGAGGGGTTTAAATAACGCTTTTAAAAATAAAATTAGAAAAACATCTACTTCTTGCTTATACTATAATTTGTTATTATTGAACTGCTGTTTCATCGTTGATCACTGATACGAACGGACACTTTTACTATTTGTTTTATCCCACGCGCGCGTACAGCGCGATAACCAATTACGAGAAGTGACTTTTATTTTCCAAAGTATATGCAAATATTGAAGGAGCTGGCGACGCAGTAATCATGCCGGTGAAACGTTATCTTTTTTTATCGTCGGCGGGAACGATGAATAAAATAAACTGAGCCGGTATTATAATATACACGCGCATTTGTGCATAGTCTGATAATGGATACGCGATTAATAATGGACGAATGAAATTCATCCGTCAATTAGGTTAATTAAGAGGCTTTGTTCTTTCTGTGCACCTACTGCTACGCTTAATGCATGGTTATATATAAGTAGAATTATTATATTATAGTATAGTTATAGTATAGTTATAGTATAGTTATAGTTACAGTATGGCCTATTAGGGGAGTGCATTAATTGTAAGATAATCGTTTAGTTTTGATGATTTACCGAACAATGATGTTATCATATCAGCTGTTGATTACACAAACGATAATATGTAAAGAAGATTAATTAATGTGTTTAGCGACTTTTGATTTGAATTCTTGAAAATTTATTTGAAATATCTGCATACTGTTCCTTTCGGGTGCTGCCACCTATGTATCATTCCACGAAGATAGCCCGGTCAAATGTTATTCTTCAAATATCTATAACTGCCCCTTGTAGAAAATTAAGAATATTTTATATAGCTAACGTGGTAATTAAATGGAAGCATTTTTAGTAAAAATCATAATGCAAAAATACTATAATTATGAATTAGAAAGAACCAAAAGACACACGTTAAACTTGAAAAATTATCCACCGCATCGGTACCCCAAACCCATCCCATCAATATCAATCCCTCCTAAAAAAAAAATCAATCAATCAATCTCCGCAGAAACGAAGAAAACTTGTTTTCCCCCCTCCCGCATCTCGCGAACTTTATTCAGTTATATGCGAAAGTTTAGCCCCGCGCTACCGCGTGCGAACTTTGTCAAGGTCCTGTTGACACTGCGGCGCATGTGACGCAAATAATGCGAAATAAAGGCAAGAGCGCAGGTGCGGGGACGCGAAGCGGCCCGATGCCGACCTCTGATTAACGCTCGGGTGGAAAAATGTCTCTGGAGGGTCAGGGAGCTTATCAGAAGTTGGACGATTGGTGATTTTGTGGCTATAGGGTGTGCGATTTGATAGCTATAGCTGTATCGGTCATTGTTCTCTCGTGTTTTTGAATAATAAACTTGTGTGGAAATGTTGATAGTCACAGTTAATAGTGTCCAAACAATTCCTGTTACGGCTGTTACGTTATCGGTTATATAATAGAGGCAAATACATAATATGCTCGTATTATCATGTGTTTTATTACTAACGAAGCGAGATATTTACCTACCCGCTTTCACCTATAAATACTTTATCGCTATATATACCATTTAGACTTCTTTCACACTACTTCGCGCACAAACCTCCAATAATAGATCAAACTCCATACCCTCGTCCTTCGTATCTATTTATTTTTTAATCTAATTATAGAAACACTCGACTACCCAACTCTGACAAACATTAATTAAACGCCATGCGACGTACACACACCACACACACATTTCAGACTTTCACGCGCAACGCACAGACGTATAGTTATTTCGAGCGCTCGACTTCGCTCCTAATTCGGAATTTCTAATTCACGTGACAAACATGCGCCGCGCGCGCGTTATTAAAACGGCCGTCATCACATAATGCCGTATATAACCGGGGCGCAGGAGCCAAGGTCTGTTCAATCAAAATGTGGACACGTAGTGGGAAAGGGAGTAGCAAGCGTTATCGGGAAACGATTTTCACCGTAAGTTTCGCGAGCCAAAAGTGGCAGGTCTCTGTGCGTGTATTGTCCTACCCCCTGTACTGGAGTGTATTATACGAATTATTATATTTTATTTATGAAATGCCGAGTTTTCAGCTGTCGGCGCGCGCGTTTCGAGAGCGACTTCATTATAGTAGATTGAATTGGATAGAGCTTTTGTCCGAAGGGTTGTTCTTTTGGCGTATTAAGTAACATTTTAAGTTGATGAGTATAGGTATTAAATGAAATTAGTTGGGAATGGATTACTGATTCGGGGTAGGACACGTGTCGCTTTAATAAAATTATTCGGAAATTCAGAACGACTTTGTTACTTTTTTTCTTTTAGAATTACTGTTTTTATAATTTTTTAAATTAATATAAATTAATCATATAAAATTCTAATATATATATATTTGGTAAAAAACTCTTGATTGCGTCAAACGTTACTTTCGCAACTCTCCTACCAGGAACCGAAAAATTCCATCGATAAAAAATTCAACACGAATAACACCCCACAATTATCGCTAATCAAAAACGTATCCCGTATAATTACGATAAACCCACAAAGTACAATTAATATCCCATTCGCTAGCTGTCGCAAATAACGTCGATTCAAATTTCAATATATAATTTCCAGCGAAACATACACAATGCCGGAACTCGACGTTTCCGGGAACCTTGAGACTCTCGTCATTAGCGACTGTCGATTTCTCCCGACACGCGCGGCATTTTGTGCGCTGCATGCGATCGGATATATATAATACGAGTTTCTCTCTCGTTGGTATACTATTTGCTTACGGGTGTACATGTATATTGCGTCTTTGTCAGATGATCTAATTAGAGTTACTCCTGCGCGGCAGAGATTTTATTGGGGTAGAAGTTTCTTTTTTTCCGGGAAGCTCGATCGAAGAAGGTGGAGAAGGTTCGCCCGAGGTGATTTGCGTTTGTTGTCAATATATATTTATAGCTTAATTAATAAGCACTTGTATATTTTGGTATAATGACATGAATTGTACTATTGTTTGTTTGTTACATACAAGATGTAAAATAGTTAATTCGCAAAAGTATAATTCTATAGTTTTTATTTATCTTCGTTAAATTAATAATAATCATGAATGATTAATCAACGCGTAAACATCTGCACAATATACTTATCACTTTAACATACGCGCAAGAGAATAAAAAGAAAGACAAACAGAAGCCGACTGCGTCGTACTACTGGTTTTCGGATATCAGTAGTAAGAGTCGCGCTCCGGACAGACATCGACTCGCGGCTAAAAATACCGAGGCAAAAAGCTATAATTATCGAAGGAGACATTATTTTTAATACTTGTTTGTTATAGATTCACGAGAACGTTGTTTAATAAAGGGCTTTCATTCATGTTAATATCTAGTCGAGACATTTTTCTTTTCTCCGCCGTCCAGCGAACGAAATTACCCTCGCAAAATGACAAATATTTTAGGTGATTTGAATGCCTAAGCCTGCGGATAACAGCGAGTGTATGCTGAAAATGTCGTGGAAATTGTTATTACACACCAAATGAACCTTTATTAGGCGCTCGTGAATTTTTTCAGACATCTCTAATTATCAACAACCTCATTGAATGCTCCGTCCCCTTTATCTTATTGTATATTTATTAAAGCTCGTGCGAATGCCTCAAAAGGCATTTCTACCTTATTCATAATATAGACTAATTTTTTACATACTCAAGTTAAAAACAGAAATACACCCAAAGTGTCTTTCAAACTGTATATATTTCATCTCAAACAAAGCTGTCTATTCACCTTTATAGAAAACTCCGGGGTAGGTAGGTATTCTCTTAGAAAGCGCAACCATAGCTTGCATCTCCTCTCACACTCCCTCACAAAACACTCCCCACCGGCATATCCACACACACACATACATACCCCACTGGCCCTGAACACATACATCCTCCACCCTCTCACCGGTACGGCGCTGCACCGGCTTATACTCATATCCCTCTCTCCCGCATCTCTTGTGTGTGTGTGCATTCTCTGTCCCTCTCCTCAGCCCCTCTCGTGTACACCTGCGCGTCGCCGAATCCTTTTCCTTCGAAAACACCACCCACCCATACTTGCCCCCCCTCGCGTTCACCATTGAATGCGCGTGCGCGTGCCGGCTCGGGAGCGCTCTCTTTCTCTCTCGCGTGCGCGCGCGGGGGGGATCAATAATTTCCGGGGATATAAAGGACCGGGTCTCGCGCGCTGTCACGGCACACACTAGCGTGCAGAGCGGCGCTGACGTTGTTATATATATACATAACGCACAGCCACTCCATTGAATATCTACACACGCAGAGAGATAGAGTCGCACTCGACACACCACCATACACCGGTGTGCGACATCACACTTTACTTTCGTTGTCTGTGCTCATCGAGATCCGAGCTGTCAAGGTATACTTATATAAAAAAAAAAATAAATAAAAGTGTATAGTGTATTACGTGCGGAAAAAGAACCTGTGTTGTTGTTTTGTTTTCGGTGCCGGAATATAAGGTAGAAGAAGAAGAAGAAGAAGAAGGCGAGAAGATCGTCCTGAGGCGAGAGAGAGAGAGAAGCATAGCAGCGAGTGCGAACAACAGCAAGCTCCGCGGCGTCCATACATCTAGCGCGAAGAGCGGCGCGCTCGCGTGCATCCCGGCGTGTACACTACTTATACGTGCAGGAGGAGCGAGAGAGAGGAGAGAGAGAGAGTGAAGGAGAGAGTCCGGCGCGGCTCGCCGCCCGCTACCAACTTACATCCCTCCGTAGGACGGCCACCATCGCCGGCCGTAACCATCATCACCACCACCACTACTACCCAATAATCGACTCAGAGAAGTATTTACTCGCGGTGGTAAATATCCAAGCCCTCAACCCGCCCTTTTCTCTTTCTAACTTAAAGTATACTACATATAAAAAAAAAATCTTCCGACCGCGACGATCGACGTTGTTTATATATACACGATCGTCGTGGGGACACTGCACACACCTTATAATAAGTGTTGTTGCTGTCTATGTCTTATGATAGGGATAACAAATACATTCAAAATCGCTTGCTGTCATCAAAAGAAAGATATATATATGTGAAACACGATGATGTTTACATGTGTGTAGTGGGTTTATAGAAAATACGCGTACAATAAAAGGGGTGTACGCGGCGGTGGCGGCGACGACGTCGACGCGGAAAGAGAGGCAGGGTGGGAGGGACCGACGGGAACATATATATAATACGCGGCTTTTCCCGGCTCGCCGGCTCTTATATATGTGTGTAGATCTCTTGTATGTGTTGCGAGCGAGTGAGTGGAGTGGACGAGACTGAGAGGCAGAGCCGGAAAAACCGCCTAAGGGATGAGAGTAAGTAGAATATAGAGGGATCGATCGGACGCGCGGGGGCACTTGTTGAATGCAAGCTTATATAGCGAGCGGAGGTGGCGATGCTGTGCCGGCGGCTCGAGCGGCCAGCCAGTGAACGCTGTTAACTATACTTAGGTATTGTACACGCCGATGTCGAACGGCTCGAAATTTTTCAGTACCATTGCCGAAACTTTCTTATATATTGTGGCTGAGAATAGCGTGGAGTGGCGTTCCGTGAGCGCGCAACTAGCGTTCTCGGAACACCATTTCACTGTGTTGTACGCCAGCCAGTGATGAATCTCATGGACCGCGAAGTTTGATTGCGCGGGGAACGTACCTTTGGTGTAACCGCGAGAGAGCTGGAATGTTGAGGAAACTTTGCAATTCTCTTGCGAACCATCAAAGGGCCGATCGTTGTACATATACGAGATCCGCGTTGTATAAACTGAAGCTTTTCGAGCTTTTCGTTCCGGCAACGTTCGCGTGCCACAGTCGTCGGACATAGGCGCGACATCCCGTTCGTTCCGTATATATAAAACGTCGCGACAACATTGATGCATCGCTTATATATCTTCTCTTTCATGCTCGGCCTCGTCGCCGTTCCGTCCTCACCTCTATATATCAATGAGCGAAAGAGTACGCAAAAAAAATAAGGTTATAGAGACACACGCCGGCGGCTCTCCCGTGTGACAATATAGTAAGTACCGGGATAGTCGGCCGAGCTCTGTATAATACAGCGAAGAACAGGTATAGAAAAAAAAAAGGAAAATGAAACGTATATATCCTTGTAAAACGAGCTACAATGAAACAAATATGTTATTGACGAGATGATGAATATAGATACTGTCAAATTGCTTTGTATTTTTTTTTCTCAGAAGAAAAAAAAAACAATAGGAGTACATATATAGGGGATGAAAAAAAATCATACACGCACTTCTTCTCTCCACGCGGTCTTCTCGCGACGAGAGAACGCGTGGGGCATGGTGTAGGCCTCCTGGGGATACCCGCCATGTAAAACAACGGGAACGCGTGCCAAGCACGGTACCCCATGGGTGACGTGGAAAGCCGTGCATATATTATAATAGCTAAGATGCGTATGTGTTTTTTTTCGGCATCCTTCCCAGATGCCGAGGTATAATGCATGTATATGGAATATTCAGTTTGGTATGAATTTATTATTAGTTTCTAGGTTTTTTTCGTTCATTTGTAAAGGTTTATTTTTGGACGCACTATATTTTTTTTACTATTGTTTTTTTTTTACCGCGAAACGCGTGAATTACTTTTTTAAAGGTAATCTTCGAAGTGCACAATTTCGTGTAGTACTGTGGTTATAATCCCGTATGGATACGTGTATAAGTGAGGTTTTCTATTTTATGTTACCTTCAGAATACATTTTTTTCTCATTACTCGAGTGTGCAACGTTATGTCGTTATAAGTTGTTTATAATTACAGCAATTTTTCCTAAAATTATAGTCTCGCAGTTCTTTTGTACGATAAATTCGCAGAAAAATTATAATGCACGATGTCTATCTGTATAATTAGAATATGCTTTTAGATTAGTGGATATGCTCATTTGCATACAAAATTATATGACTAAACAATTAATCTTCTCATTTCTTGTGTTACAGCGTCCCGTGGAGCTTCGATGTCGCAGTTCACGTGCAAAAAGTGACAAAGTGTTTTTGAGTGCTTATTTTTTTCCATTTTTCAAGTGTGCGCGACTATAAGTTTCGGGACAGTTCGCGGTGATGTACGCCGGGAGTTGCGGTTTTCTTTACTTAGAAGAGTGAAATAGTGGTTTTCGCTGTTCTCTGCGTATATATAGGATATCTCGCGCGGACGCGGAAGACGTACGTAATTTCTTATATAATTCTTATAAAAATTATAATTTTTAAAGTTCGGAGGCGAAGCGGTAGTAGATTGTAGTTAATATTTTTATTTAAAGAACCTCGAAAGTGTTATGAAAATAGTCGTATTTCAAGGCGATTGATATACTAAATTAAATTTTAATAATACATATTCTGAATACGTGAGTGGCATCTATATTCAGGATAAGAATTCAAATCGTTTCTCTACCGAGTGCAATTCTATTGTTTGAATAGCGAATGATTTAATAAAAGTAAAATCAGTTCTCTTTCCTGAAAACGAATAAATTTAACATTCATAAGCGTCGAATAGTAAACAAGGATTTATATAAATGTATTATATATATAAGTTTTCAATTTCATGACAATCTCCATATTCATGCGGAGACCGCGCGTTTCTATGAGCAAAGTAATCCCTTGTGGAATCAAGTCTGATTACTCGTATTAGATACTGTAATCCTGTGATAGCCGAACGGGAATTGAGAAGCAACAAAACGCTTTAGTTTAAAATTACGTTATTGCGGGGAAAAAGTAAATTGTTGCGCAATTTGATAAGAGTATAAGAAAGAAAAATTATTTAAGGATATCAGATGGATATGTATATATTATATAAAAAAAAAATTAAATAAAGCTATATTTTCTCACAACATTCAATTGAGTATAACTAATTTCGAAAAATATATTATTCAGTGTCTCCTATATTAATGATAATTTACATAATACGATACAAACTGTGTATTAAATTAATTGTCGATCACGCTTTACCACCACCGCTTTTAATACACAGTAATAATGAAGGTACACGCTTGCGTTTGTGAAATTTCATTACACAAAGTAACGTTATAATGTGCATGTTATGTAATTTACGAAATTAGGAATGATTTCATACTGCTGAGTCACCGGGGGTAAAAGTGCCGCAGCGACGGTTGCAAGGAGAGCTTTTCGATAAGCTCGTTTTGTCCTGCGGTATAATGGAAACGATGTATTTCATCATATTTTTGTTCCTTTCGTGTCGCTTGAAGAAAGAAAACGTTTGGGCTTCCAGATTGACTAACAAATAAAAAAAACTATGTACCAGCTAACGTCCAGCTCGTCAAAAGCAACTGGCCTCTGCGATGAAACCTTCATATTGCGGTTATCAATTTAGTGATAGTCGTGTATAGTTTTCTTTAATGGTATAAAAATAGATTAACCGTCCCTGCGCGCGACGGGGCCGCGTTAAGGGAATTTTTACAGTATCATGTCGTAACGCAAAAGAAAAACGGTGAAACGGCGTATCGCGTCATTTCAGATAAGAGGTTCATTATAATAAAAAGCTCGCTCGCTTTGTGCTTCCTCCGCACCTTTCTTTTTTTTTCCTCCCCCTGCGGATGAAATTTAAATGGAGAAAAAGTGTATGCGCGCGTGAGCGCGCGGACGTAAAATATTTTTTTATCGGTCATTAAAAAATTTACAGCGCCACGGTCGTGGGAGCCTGGTTAAAATTGAATGATAAACGGGGCGTTTGTAATTTTGATTAACGAAAGCTTTATTTCGCGGTTGTGTATACGCGCGAATTTGCTTATCTTGGGTACGAGAGTATAATGTTGTGTATGAATTTTGATTTTGATTTTGAAAGTGCGGATTGTTGGAAGCAATCTTTGATGGTAGAAGAGATTGATATTGATATTATTCTATCGTAATATTGCGAATTCTAGATTGTGCATGCCTGCGCATAATTTTAGATTATGATAGATAACTTATCATCCGATCAAGGACTATTTGAGCTCGTTAATTATTTAATGTTTGATCAATTTTTCTTTAATAGGGAACATCGAATATAAAATCAGTATTAAGACTATTTAGTGATATCGAAAAATCTTGTTTTTGGCATGGCATTTGTTACACCATGAAAATTTGAATATGTGAAAATCAAAAATTCAGGACAGGAAAAATTTGTTCATCTTCGGTGTCTGGTTTTTCTTGTTTATTATAATATATACAATGAAAATCCGCAGTTGAGCATCATCCATCAAGTTGTCTATTTTTTCTAGAGCAACTTCTTATTACTTTTCAAGAAAATGTCAAAAAATAATACTCTTCTCTTCAAACCTCAGCCATTTAGCCCGGGATTGGTCTACTTTAAGTTTCCAAAACGAAATTAAAACTATAGAAAAAAAGCTTTAATTCCTTTTTTTAAAAGTTAAAAAATATTGATTCCTTCAAAAGTTACAAGGGTTTGAAGTTGAACGTCGAAAAGGCATAAAAATGCAGAAATGGCATGAATCGGCAACGTTGGGACTATGAGAGCATTTTTATGCCTTTTCGACGTTCAACATGAAACTCTTTTAACTTTTGAAGGAATTAACATTTTTTAATTTAAAAAAAAAGGAATTAAAGCTCTTTTATTATAGTTTTAATTTCTTTTTTGAAACTTTGATTAGACCCTTTCTTGGCTAAAGGGCTGAGCTTTGAAGAGAAGAGTATTATTTTTTGACATTTCCTTGAAAAGTAATAAGAAGTTGCTCTAGAAAAAATAGACAACTTGATGATGCTCAACCACGATTTTCTCTTATGCATACCACAAACAACGAGAAAAACCAGGTTTGGTAGGCGTGCTCGAAAAAAAATTTTCAAATCGTGATTTCGGGTTTTGTCGCATCTTTCGTGACATTTGCACATATATGTACGAAAACGTAGCGGAGCTATGACGCCATGCGACGGTAGATTATGTTGGTGACGACGAAAAAAAATTGACAAAGAAAAATGTGCATAATGTAAAGGTCTTACCTTTACTTATTAAGCTCATAAAATTAAAAAAAAATTATAATCGATAGCTAATAAATAGAAAATAAAACGACATTTTTAGTTATCACGAACATATATAAATAAAAGAGCGCTTTTAAAAATTACCTTCTCAAATAATGAATTATTTATGAATATTCATTTTATATGTTTATTCTTTTTTCATTCTTTCAAAAAGCATAATTCATGTATGGTACACGTGTAATAAAAATATATTTTTGAGACAATTATTTTTTGTCGTGGATAAAGAATTAATAATGTTTTTTTTTTCACAACAAGTATTAACGTTAATTTTCAATTATGTAAATAGAAATTCACGAGTTCTATTTAAAATAACTCAATTTATAATGTAAGAGCAATTTATTTTTAAAATATCTCTTGTAATTTTTTGCCACTCTCCTATATTATTTATTTTTTGTTTGTAAAAAAGAAAAAAGAAAACCAGCTGAAGTGGAAGACAATATTGTTTTTTTTTTACGTTTTTATTCAATTAAACATGAGGCTGAACAGTTTATTTTGAAATGATTTAAAAATATACATTTCTACCATAATATAATTATAATTCTAAGCGAATGCATTTAGAAAAACTCAAAGTAACTAAATAATAATACAGTTTCAACGCGTCTACAACACCGAGCTACCTATATATACGCCTATAGAATAACATCATACTTATATAATAATAATAACAGCGCGTAAAATTTATGTAAGCAATTACGTTTAAGAGCTTCTTTCGCAGAGCAGAAGCGCGACGCGCTCGGGCTGATAACAACGCGCACATCATCCCTTCCCGGGGTGGATCTTATTAATTTACGATCCATTAAGCCTCAATGCAATTCCGTCGCGCAAAATCGGCCGGGGCTTTTAAAAACAGCCGCTCGGGAGTAGTATCATGGTGGTGTGTGTGCGCGCGCGTGTGCGGGGATAACACTGTTATCGATTCCGCTTAAACCGAAGGCTGCTCTCGTTTGAGTTGAAGGATTTTTCGTTGTCTAGGGCGAGTTCTGAACGGTATAACTGTTATTGGATTGAAAGAAAAAGATTTTTTCTGCCACGCATAAAAGTGACGAAATATTGATTGATAGGACGAAATAAGACAAAAATATTGGGTAGTTGAATTACGTTAAGGGTAGTGTAGTATTGCTACTAATATTGTTAATCTTCTATAGTAATATTGTAGAGTGCAAACAATCGTTTTTGTATATTTTAAATTTTGAAAATTAAGGTACAGCGGATATTTTCCGTCAGAAATATATAAAAAGTTATATCATTTTGATATATCTAAACTAAAGAATTGTTTTATGGACAAAAACATATAATAATTGAAATTATGATCATGTGTAACTGAATACTATTTTTTGATATAATAGCCGTAAAACCGAATTTTACGACTATTATATTATCAAAAAAATCTAATATCCGAGATTTTTATCTATAGATAAGATATTATCAATTTATATCAGCACAATTTTTGAAAGAGCTTCTAATCTTATTCACCTTAAGATGTTTACAACCAGCTGGCCGCTCCGATTACTAAACAATTTTTTAAAATTAATCAGTCAATCTGAAGATGGTTGTGACAAGCGAATGCGGACGATAAGATAAAAAAAAAATGAATATAGTTACTTAATTAAATGTACTTATATAAGTGAGAATATGGTAGTTCGTGGCGAGATTGACATGAGATATATAACTGACAATAGTAAAGACAAGTACTAAGTATTTATAAATTTCAGGCATGTGTCTTTATAAAAGTATAATGTATTATTTTGTATTCAAAATATTTTTAATTGTGTGAAGATTTCATAATGAACTGCCGAATAAATGATTAATCCCACTTAACAGGTCACCATGCATACTTACACAAAAAGCATAGTAACGAATAAACCATAATATATTGTCGATTATCGATTCGAACATCGAGTATTTTGTTCTATCGGAATTTAACGGGAGTTTACACCTTTACAATTTGATATAGAATATAAACTCAGCTATATCCGGTGACGCAATACAATGAACATGGTCCAAAAGATATGATACTCTAAATTAAATAATTGAAAATTAGTGAAAGTATAAGAAACAATCAACTAATGCATTTAAAATAACAATGGAAATTTTGAAAATTCAATTCATGGTTTTTCAATTAAAAAATTAACTAAACTAAAATAGTTGCCTTAAGAAGAAATAAAACTGGTTATGCCAATATTACTTTGCTACTTCATATATCATTGGTGAAGTCATAACCCAAATATATACAAGATTGTGTAAAAAATAGTTTTTTAGCAAAACTTTATTATTCATTTATACAGTTATATATAAAATTGTGTGCAATGAACGTTCTAATAATTCCACGTTGATACTACCTATTTTGTCATCAACTATAGAAACGTTCTTTTTCTCATCGTACCTAAAACAAAATTATGGAATTAAGTTTTTAATTAAAAGATTTTTAATGTCACTTGATATAAATAAATATCTTACTTATTGTACAAAAGTACTACTATCTCGT
>UXGD01005763.1:0-13787 GCA_900474315.1 Torymus auratus
GCTCAATATTTTGCACTTTCGCATTTCATACAGATCACATCCCAAAATACTTTGCATTTTCGAAAATACGTTGGGATTCTGGAAGTGATTCAAATCAAATCTGAATACACTGCACTTTCGGACTTGCAATCCAGTTAGAAAGTGCTAAGTGTTTTCAGACTTGATTGCATCTGGTTTTCTCTAATTTTTTCAAACATTCTCTTAACGAAAATATTTTAACACCATCCGTTTCATGACACATTCACATAAAATATAAAAGTATGTTGTCTAACGGGTCAGATTGTACAAGAAGTGTGCAGAACTTTTAAAAACCGGATTTTAACTGGGGTCTCAGAGCTAAAAAGTTTTAATTTAAGCTACCTATATTTGAATTCATAATATTTATTCTCCAGGAAGTTATAAGTAATCTAAGATAGTATAAGAAAACCTTTAAAAATTTCCCTTTTTATATCGATTTCAGAAATATTTTTAAGCGCTTTCTTATGCTATCTTAGATTGCATATTATAACTTCCCGAGAACTAAATATTTTTTAACAAAGCAAAGCTTGTATCAAAGCTTTTGCTGCCTACCTTTATAATCTATTTGCTTGTTTTGTATCTACAAAACAACCCCAATTTACGATTAGTAACTCATATCTCGAAAAAATGGTCTATAAAAAGTAATTACTACTGAGCTTCATTCTTATCCACCAGAAATCGACTCTCAAAGCCTAGTTAAGATCCGTTACTCACAGGATGTGCGCTCTTCTTCTTAGAATTCTTATATATTTGAGCTGCTTAGCCCAAATATAATATTAGTAGAACTCTATCACCTCAGGATTTTGAGATACTCTGACCTCTGAAAAATTTATATGAATCTAGTGTAAATTATTTGACTATCATCAACACTTTTAGAAATGTTGAATTAAAAATTAAAATCATTTCTTGCCATACAATGACCCGAAATTTTTATTTAATTTTACTCGAGTAGAAAAATTGTATTCAAATAATTCACAATGTTGATTTGGGAACGGCAGTATCTTAAAATGTTTAATGTTACAAATATTGCCTGGAGTGCTAGAGCGCCATTGGGTCTTAGGTTTATCAGTTCAAAATATACAAGAATACTAAGGTTGTTATAATTACTGGAATTAATAAATTACTACAAACCTTAACAATTATTTCGAAGTACTGAAACATCTTCCAATTCAAAAATTAATTATTAAGCTACAAAACCATGGATTTGGTATTCCAAGCCAACTACCGTAACCGATACCTCCACACTCTCCGCCTAATCAAATGATTCGCAATAAAACCGGCAACCACCCAATTATCCAACTTCGAATTCAAATTATCAGGTCTTACACACACGCACGCAGGCGCACGCACCTTCTCCGCGCAACCCTCAACGACTTTCAAATCATCGATTTCCGCTATCAAATCACCAAGCGAAAGCAGTCGCGCCGCGCTCGCGGGCACGCGCGTAATGGAAGCCTCTCGCTCTTCTCCACCGCCATCGCGACTTCTATCTCCTCGTATATACGCAATGTAGATGAGGGTAGTGCGAACGGAGTGTATCACTTTTAGCCCCCCGCGCGCAATTTGCATGGATAAAACGCGCGTCATCCCAAAGTCGCTACACACCCGCCGCCCGACTAATTAAAGATGTCGCGTTGGTGCGTACACTACCCGCAGGAGAGTTCCATCTTCTCAGAAGAGAGGCGAGGAGAGGCAGAGAGAGAGAGAGAGAGAAACTTGCCGAACCGCAGACGCGGCGACGCGGCGTCGCTTTGCATCGAAAACTCCGGAGCTACGCGCGCGCCGAGCGGAGGATTAATTTGCCAAATTGAACGTTCTTCCATCGAGTCCGATAATTCGGTACATCTCGTCTCTCCCCCTCTCGCGAATTTCCTTCTGGCTTTGCGCTCTGCAGACGAGTAAACGTCGTTGCAGGTGAGCTACTACGTTCAGGTGTGTTAGTCTATGTACACACACCCATATACACGTAGGAGCGAAGGGCACACGCGTGTGTGTATATATACCTGTGGGCTGTACTGCAGGGAATTCCGAGAGAGGAGGACGCTAGGACGACGAGGCGGCTACAAGCTAGTTTCGTAATCGAATTAGAGGAGTCAGGATATTGCGAGTGCGGGGCCCTCAATTGTTTTAAGTCGACATCTCCGCCGGCGCTTTCTCTCTCTCTCTCGCTTGCTCCGTTCTCTCTCTCTCAGCACAGCCGGCCCCGGACATTGAATTTGTACTAAAACTATCGAGCGCGCGATATCGAGTTATCGGGGCGTCGTCGTGCTGTGGGCGTTTTCTTATTTCGCGATTACGTCCGAATCGGATTTGGCAGCGGGCGACAGACGCGGGAAATTCGCGGGAAACGGCGCGCAATTAGGCGCCGCCGCCACACGACGCGACGATGATGATGGGCTTGACAGGTTCGCGTGTTGGATGGGGAGAAGGTGGATTGCTCGGGTTCCGCATTCGCACGTGTCAATCATTGGAAGGTTATCATCGGCTGCCTTCGCGGTTGAAGACGATGTTTGGGTGTGTTTAATCCTTCGTTTGCAAATTTAAAATATATTTTACCACGTTTTTATTAACTCGCCTTTATGATTGAATATTCAATTGCAGTAAAATTTACATAAATAGACACGTGAAAATAATCTTTGGTATTTATTCTCAGTAAGTGAGCAAGAATTTTTAGATTTCGATTGTGAGTCATTGTTATACCAACATTTTTTTATGTATTGTTTAGGTATGTTTACGACTAATTACTTATGTCTTTGTCACTTGACGGTCTTTTATTAAGTTCGATGAGTAATACGTACACACATCGACTGACAAAAGATCTATAATGGAACGAATCAAATTGTTCCAACGTGTTGTATAGACTCGCGAAAGTTCTGGTTAGATCACTGTAATTTGTTTATACAAATTAATTTTTTATATAATTTATTTATTTTAAATATATAAATAAATTCTTATTTCGTTCTTTTCTTTCTTTTTAATTAAAAGTTCTTTTCTTCATTTTTAATTAAAAAAAAAAGTATATAAAATATTCGGTGACTCGTACACGGACCAAAATTTATGGTTGATGTCACCGTTTTGCATCAGTTAGATCAACTAATTTAGGAAAAAGCTAAGATAGCATTATAAAATAAGTAAAAATAACTTTTGATTACAGTGGAAACAACATTATATCTAATATGTAATTTTCACTGCGTTTAGAAAGTTAAAAATTTGTTGAAAAAAGGAGAATCTCTATCATTTCAAAAAGAAGTATCCGATCAAAGAACCGTTTTAAAATGATGAAACTTGTTTTCAGAAAAAGTAGAAACTCCATTGTTTTCAAGTTGTTTTAATGTAATGCTCATTCCATCAATAAAAGGAAGATTTTACTTTTCTTTAATGTTATTTTTACCGACATTATTCTAAGTAAAAGGAATATTGTTTTCTAAACTTTAATTAACAGTGTGAATAGTAGAATTAGTTATTTATTTTTTACCTGCGTAAGAACTAAAAAATTACGACCGTTGACAATCAACCCAAACATTGATTAAATCCATGGATGCCACAAAAAAACTACTAATTCATTTATACTTAATCGCAGACGGTCCCACTAAAAATACTAAACAGCGTTAAGGATATCGCACCGATTACATATTCTCTAACGAACGCAAGTGCCACAATCATGCCTGTCACATGAATTATCTTACCCAACGTAAAATTCATCCTGCTGACATCACGACGCACTCGTTAACTCATCCAACTGGATGTATAATTCGAAATGAACCACACACCACCACTCAGCAAAAATACCGTGTCGCGTTCATGTATTCCTCCGGACGATTGCACGTCATTTTAAACCAGTGTAATAACCGAATTACACGAGCCCCGCCGGTACATAATCCTCGTCGGCGGTGCGCATCATCGTTGTCAGTTCTCCTGACGCGAAAAAAGAGTCGTCGAAGACACGGAGAAAGAAAGAGGAGATGAGCGAATCGCCCGAGAGACAGAGGAGAAAGCGCGAGTTCGCGTCAGTCACGTGTCGCGTTAGTGCGCAACCAACTTTGCGCTTACTAATATGACGTTCGGTACCACGCGCGTGCAAGCATCTTTTAGACTCAGACCGATAAAATGGAGTTGTCTAGCTTCGAAAATAGTTTTTTCGCTTTAAATGTGCGATGATGATGATGAGGATAATGATTTTAAGAGTAAGGAGATGCTGGCTTTTCTCGTCTTAGGTGTGCAAAGTGTAAGTCATTGGGGGAGAAAATAGAAGGTCTGTACGTGAGTTCACGCCCCTACTGCTTGTTTGGAAAAAGATTAGAGGAGTGTTTCAAGCAGATCGTTGATTTAATTATTGAATTTTTAGCATGATCCTTAATACTGATTCGTTTTCCGATAAACATTAAATCTTTTACAGTATCGGAGAACATCGTCGTAAGATAACTATATGATAAAGTAAAGTTAAAAAGTCATGTAAAGTGCCAGGATATTTTGAATTCAATCTGTTCCCATTAAATATCGTAATTTCCATATTGCCTTTTTTTCTAAATTAGCCAGGCCAATTTAAAATAATGCTATCAAAGATTATTTATTGATGCTTAACTTTACTAGTACTGATCTACTATAATATTTAAGGTGATACGAATGCGACTCCCGAGTCAAAGCAGTGCTAAATGAAAATGATACCGAAAATCTAAAAAAAAATATAGTTTTAATGTGATTTAATTATTTAAAATGATAAACATAGTTAATGTATTATAGATCAAGTGTATTTAACATGACTAATTTTTTTCACGAAATGGCAATATTCTAGAAACTAGATATTGACAATTCACTGGAATCTTTTTTGTTTCTCAACCGATTTTAGTTTTGAAGGTCTCATTTGGTTCCTTAAGTAATTTCATAGGGACTTGCTGCAAAAAAAAATTAAAATTATTTAAAACTCAGAAAGTCTCCTAATTAAAAAAAAATATTTCGTCAATCATGTGCAAGAATTTATGAATAATTAGCTATAAATTTCTGAGTTTTAAATAATTTTTTTTTCTGCAGCGAGTCCCCGTGAAATTACTTAAGGAAAAAAAAGTATTCCAGTGAATTGTCAATAATCGTTTGCAGTACAATATCTAGTTTTTTAGAACATCGCCATTTCGTGAAAAAAGTTATCTTAGTTATGTTAAATACACTTTATTTATAATACATTGACTATGTCTATCATTTTAAATAAATAAATCACATTAAAACTATTTTTTTTTTAGATTTTAGGTAACCTTTTCATTTAGCACTGCTTTGACTCGGGAGTCGTGTTCAAACCAGCTTAAGTAGATTGATTTTGTCCTGACAGGGATAATTATTTTTAGCTACGAACATAATAATATTTAGTCAACATAAAATCGTGATAGAGCTAAATTTCATGTCATTAATTAGTACGTCATAATTAAACCGTTACACGCATTCTGTCAGTGTATCTATTATTCAGTTTTACTCATTAAGGAGGACAAAGAATGCCAACCTCCACCATGAAAATTCCACAGCATCTCTCAATAAAAACATTATCTCGTCTCTCTTGAAACTACACACATACTCCACAGCCAAGAAGCTAGCATATCCCGCGCAAACTCACAAAGCCATCCATCGCTCATGACACCCACAGCCAACCCATCGGAATGCCAAAAGCATTCGCGTTAACGCGCTCGCCCTCACCAAGGACCAACCTCTCTCTCTCTCGGCGTCCGCGAGCACGAGGGAGCCCCTCTCGGGCTCGCCTTTATTAGCAGCAGCCGCGCGCGAGCGAAAGATGACTATACCCCGGCAATATCTCCCTTAACGACCAAAGTTTTTTGGTGCGCTGTCCGCCGCGACGCTGGATACGCGCGCGTGTGTATCATAAATTCAAAATGGCGAGGAGGAGAGGAGCTCTGCCTTTGGGAGGAAAACAAAAGCCACTTGCGCGCATAACGTATCCATCTCTCTCTCTCTCACTCTCTCTCAGACGCGCGTAACGAAAGGGTCCAGAAGGGGGAAGGGGTTGTGGCTCGCGAGGGTAGAGCAAGCTAGTATATATATAGTATGTACGTATATATAGAGAGAGAGGCCACGACGGGCAGGCAACCCTTCTGTCGTGCATAAAAGGGGGTGGCGGCGGCGACGCCGACGGACTACTCGCCAGAGGAAAAGGGCCGGGCGAGCAAGCGAGCGAGCAAGAGAGATGGAGAGAGACTCGAACTCTGCCCAAACGGACGGGGGGTGGGTTAGGTTCCGCTGAAAGCGAGCGGAGAGAGAGAGAGAGAGAGAGAGACGGATGAATTAGAGAGAGGGTGGAGGCGTCGGCCACCGAAAATGGCGGACCCAATTAAGAGACTCTAAGCCCGACGCTCGCTCCAGTAATATATATTATATAATCAGAGACGCGAGTGAGCGAAAAAAAGGAAAGCCGACATGTACGTACACGAGTGTGTACGCGTGTCTCTTTTTCTCCCTCTCTCTCTCTGCGACGAGAGGACGCTGGAGAGCTACCGCTACCACCGTCGTCGTCGTCGTCGCCGTATATATACGTATATGCACAAGTGGAATGCGAACGTTTTCTCCCTCTCTTCTCTTTTTTTTCCTTTCATTTCCTCTCATTTCGCCCTCGCCGGCTCTTTCAACTCGCTCGCTCGCTCGCTACCCTCCGCGACGAGAGCCTCGCGACGCGCTCGACCCTCGTTCACGTTTGGCTGACCTTCGCCGTGGGCGCGTGCGCTTGCGCTTATTAAATAAAAAAAGCTCGCTCGGCTGCGCGTCTACGAGAGGACGGAAAGAGAGAAAGAAGGAGAGCGAGGGAGCGGCTCGATTCTTTCGTTGACGAACTAATTAATCGCCCCGACTTGTCGATCGATTGGACTCTCTGTGCACTGCCTGACGATTGTTGTTGCAACGAGGGGTTGTTGTGTGCACTCGCTTTCTCTCTGTGCGGGTATATATATAGGTAGGCATCGACGCTCTTGATGCCGAGGTGCTTCGCTGCGCGCGTGTGGCGGTCCAATTATCTTTTAATGACTCGATTGAATTGCGTAAGGCGGGGTTTATTATATTATGAAAGAGTGTTACGAATATCGTTAATGGCGCTTTGATATGAGTTTTTTTTTAGAACTTTATGCAAAAGTAGATTATATCATTGAATGTCTTTGTCTAGCCGGTTAAATGAATATTTTATAAATTTAACATTTCATAACGACACAATATTACAGTCACAATATCGTGCATTAAATATTGCTATGAATAAGTCAAACAAGGTATATAATAGTACATAGGAGTCAAAGAGTAGAAAAAGTATCGTTGTATCTTATTATCTCATAATTCAGTGCTTGTATAGTAGTAAAAAGATATATGGGAATAAAAGTTAGACCAAACATCACACGCCTAATGGCTGCCGGGTTCGAGATCTTACGCATACCGTAAATTACAAACGCATCACTGGGTATTACATTATTATTAAAACATTATTATTAAATAAATACAATAACATAATTTATACAGTTAATTTTGTATTAAATTGTAGAAAAACTATAATATAAATTATCTTATTAAAATGTAATAAAGTAACTAGTCTAATGATTCATACATTTGGTCAGGTGTTACAGAGACGGATGAACCACGTGCATCATCATTAGCTGAATCGTCCGAGCCACGCGTGCCAGCCTCCGGACCAGACTGACGACATGCCGGCGAATTAGCATAAACGACTCACCTGATGCTGGCGCTGGACCAACGGAACTGGATGCCGCCCTTCGTCGAGGTATATAACAACAGGTTTGACCATTGGTCATCCTCCTCTATTTATCTCCCGTTTAGCTTAATACTCTCATGCTACAACACGCAGGGTGATGTATTTATGGTGATTTAGTTGTTTAAAATTAGCTATTTTTTTAAAAATCCAAAATTTTGCTTACTGATAAACAAGTGGAATTACGTGAAATTTTATAGAGACAACTCTACATTGTCTATTCATTTTAAATTTTGCACTTAGCGAAAACTAACAAATGCATTGATCCTTGTCTATGTATGCAACCGGACGACATTAAAAAGTAAAAAAAAAAAATAATTCTAGAGGTGATTCGAAACAATCTAAGACATAATAATTTAAAAAGAGAGTCACTAAAGCTAGTTATCTAAAATTACATTTCACTATACACAAGCCCACCCTCTCCCTAAAAATATCCAGCAACCGCCACTAACCTATCCATAACTTTCGTAAAACCCCTTATCGATCCGACAACAGAGAAAAAAACCTTCCGGCGCACACATCCAGGTATGTATATCCACATCTCTCCCTTTCCGCGCTTGTGATCAGACCATGGCTCGTCGGATATCAGCGGATGATTTCATCCCCGCTCCCCGCGCGCAACTCTTGCCCTCTCTCGCCAATAAACCCGCTACTCTCCGATACCTTTTCCTCTCCCACTCAGATAGACAGGGGACTGGAAACTCGCTACCACCGCTGCTGCAGCCCCGGCATTCACAGAGAGCAACGAACGAACGAGGACGCGCGGGGTATAGCTTGGCGACACTCGAGTTGGTCTCTCTCTCTCTCTCTCTCTCTCTCTCTCGAGTTCTCTCGGTACAAGGGTCCATCTCGTAGCAACGCCCACGACGAGCCGTGTCGGCGACGCCGACAGTGAATCGATACGCGAGGGACGCACTGTTCTGGAAAACGCGTGCCGCGGATTTTCGCGCATTTTTAATTTCTTAGAGGATGAGCGGGTGGAAGTGAGAGAGGGAACATTGGTGGTGGCGCGCCGCCGTCGGACCTGTACTACTGCGGACGCACGAAGAGATGTGGGAGAGAGAGAAAGAACGTATGCATGGCGGGAGATGTAAGTGGAGTGGTTGGACGTGAAGTGAATGTACATTTTATTTTGGAAGAGTTTTAGAGATGTGAATATTAATTAGAGGTTGAATGGGATGTTTATATATTTACAAATAGTACTGTAATAATAAAACCTATAATAATTTTTTAGAAAAGATCTTTAGTACATGAAAAAACTATTATAACATGTAGTCTTGATAATATTGCATATATATTTATATATCTAGTTCCGCGTAAGAAAACTTTTAAAATAACAATGTTTATCAAGAAACCTGTAAGATGTTCTCGTCTTTGTAGTAATGCAGAAATAGATTTCTTGAGCAATGAGAGATGTTAGAAATCTACCTTCGATATAATTGATTAAATTAATTTGAAGGAGTTATTCAAGAGATTGTATGAAAAATTAATTTGTTGATTGGACTAAACTATAAATTGTTTATGGAAATTACAAAATTATTTACTAAGGTTAATAAAATGTCCTTTCATAATCGGACATGAAATATAATATCGAAGCTACTAGAATACCTAAATGCACGTGTATTAAAATATTTATGTTTATATGAATACATTGTACTTGAATGTCGACTACAATATTACAATATTTTCTCAGCAATTTTCCATTGAAAATAAAAAAATAACAAAATAACTGAAGACGTGAAATTTGTGTTTCTATAAGATACCATTTCTACTACACAGTACCAGACAAAAAATAAAATATCACTTATCCCATACACACAAATCCACTGCTTCGCGTCTCCCCGTTGGAAACTGAAAAACGAATATGTCAGATCCTCGGAACCTCGTCGCCCGCCGGAAATAAAGATTTCATCGCATCAGAAAAAAGCAGTGGAAAGGTATTTTCTCCACTGGTTCTCCCCCTCTCTCTCTCTCTCTTTGCTCACGCACGAAGGCAATCACCCTTGATTCGTCCAGGCGGACTCTCCGTATAACGCGTACGAACGCACGCAACTCGTTCCAAAATTGAAATCCGCCCCCTGCATGTCGCCGTGGAAACGTGTCGAGAGAGAAGAGAGAGAGAGAGCCGTGCGTCGCGCAATGTCGCGGATAATTTGATAAAAATGGCGCAACGGCCTTGTGTACGCGCTCGCTCGCAAGAGAGAGAAAGGGAGAGAGACATAGAGAAGCGTATAACGGCGAACAGCGCAATATACGTACCGCTAGCGCGCTCCTTGAAAATCTCCCGTTTTCGGCGCACCGCCGCAGCGTTCATTGTCTGGCCGCCCGCTGTACGCAGTCGAGGAGGAAAGAAAGGCGAGATCGAGAGAGGGAGGAAGAGAGAGACGGAGCGGAAGTTTGCGAGTCGAGCTTTGAGGTCCGCTCCGAGTACGTATATATACGTCTGCATATGCATAGGTATATATATGTACGCGGAGTAGGAAGAGAACGAGAGAAAGAGGAAGAAGGAGAGAGTTTGTATTCTCGTAGTTTTCCTCGTTTTTCCCGGCGTGGCCAGCCAGGCGTCCTGTCATGCATGGCTGATGTCGATACGCGGCCGCGCATATAGGTACACTCTCTCCTGCTTGCTTGCTTGCTCGCATCGGCTGTTGCAAGAGAGAGAAGGAGAGAAAGCAAACGAGTCCGGCGCGCGCGCGGAAAGCTCCTTTTCCGCGCTTGCGATGCGGGAGCGCGAGAGCGAAGATTTTTCGATCTCTCTCTCTCTCTTCCTCTCCTTTAACGAGCGGTATTTCGGTCGCTGGCGCGTGAAAACAAATGTTGCTGTTTGTCGTGGCTGAGAGGATCGCGTCCTTTTTGTTGGTTTATTTATTTACTGTCTTATTGAATTAATTGTTTATGAGCGGCTAGTGGAGATTGTTGTATTTATATAACCAATTAGATTTTGAAAGTTAAGAAAACTTAATTTTATTCAGCTTATATATGTTTGTTCTGTACAAAGTTTTTCTAAGCAAACCTTTAGTATTAATTACTACGATGCCAAATTATTGCATTCAACTTTAATACAGTAAAAAGTTTCAATCAAATTCATCAAACTAATAATCACTTTTTATTGCTTAGTGCCACTAAAAAATACCCATCATCAGTTTATTTGTATCCACACGCGCTTCCATTTTCCACTACAATCAATACACCCTCGCACAATCCAACACATCATAATAACTGCACAATAAACCGCGACTCGTTAAAAACACTTTTATAATAGCGGCAGCGCAATCAAACGAAGCAAGAGTACACACACTCTCCGATATCTGTATAAACACGCGCGTAATGGCGCAATAAACCGAGGCCACAAAACATCGCTTCTACCAAACAGCAATTCATAATCTCTTTCTGTCGTCTCTCACTCCCTCTTTCTCTCTGCGGAAAAACAAGTCCGATAACCACCGGCCGAAATTTGTCGACAAGGGCGATTGTGGTGAGTCTCTACGTACGTACGGGCGCGCGCGACACACACGACTGACCAGTCCGAAAGAGCTGACCGTCCGGTTTTGGCCGGCCCCTCCTGTCAACACACACGGAGGCGCGCGTACTATACCGGATGACAAATGCCCGCGCGTCGCCGCTAATGTTGCTGCACAACAAATTATCTCTAGCCGCGACTCGCTGAAGATGTGATCGCGAGATAGATAAATGGCGGCGAGGAGAGTAATTATTGCGCTGTCGGATCGGGTTTGTGCCCGCGATGACGGTGAGTTTTATTTGCCGGAGCTGGTGCTGGAGAGGTGATTTGTGAGTTCATTTGTTCAGGGGGTGTCTTAGATTTCGCGGCTGTTAAGATTGATTAGCGGATGAGAGGCGAAAGAATTTTAGGGTATATTTTGAATATTATATATGGTCTTTGTGGAAAGGTGTAACCTTACGTAATAGTGAGGTGGATATTATACCTGTGCTGGGTTCAATCCATTATTATACATTTTAATCCGCGCTAATTAAGGAACTTTGCCTTCCTCCAATTAATCATCGATTTTCTGTCAGTCTCAAATATATCTTTCATTTAAACGTCAACCGAACGAACTGAAATATTCGGTTGATGATATTTCGATCTTTCCTATATTTGAAACTTACAAAAATATATTATTTAAATTTTATCTCTGAGGTACGATTTGGTGAATTTAATATCTTTTTCTTTGTTTCAGGTGTTGGCCAGTGAAGCTGATTGGCAACCAGAAGAAGACAAGATATGAAAATGTTTATGAAAGAAATTCAATCCAAATGAGAAATAAAGTAATTTTAGAATCTATGAAGTCTACAAAATGTAGACTATCAGAAACAGAATAAATTTTCGAATAAAATCATATAGGACCCTTATCCTCAAAATAATCCTTTAATCCTTAAGTCATACTTTTTCATATTTATTTGATTTATAATTATTTTTCGTGATATAAAAAAAGTGTAATTTTTACTCCGTTGACTAATGAATATTGTTCCCCATTCCCTTAGCCACGTGGTGATCAATGAAAACTTGGTATCCGAAAAAGAAAATCGTATATAGAATGTTTAAAATTACATGAAACTCCGAACCGCGTGATCCAAATCGAGCATATAACTCATTCAACAAAATAACTATTCAAAAAACCTCCAGTAAAACAGATCAACGGCACAATTTGACCACCATAATGAAGAAAAAATTATACAAACCCAACGCCCAACGCGACCCATTCCCTCCACCCGTCGCGCCAACTCGGGACGCGCGGGGGCAGTTTCGCGAAACTGTTCTTCGGGCACTTGTGCATGCGCTATCCAGGCACTCACGCACGTACGTTGCTTGCCTACGGGTCTACGCGCAGCCGTTGCGGCGAGCTTGTTTCCATTAGCCGCGCCGTAAACAGGTAATCTCGCGTTACCGCCGATACGGTATCGCTCGCCCGCGTCCAATCGGATAGCGTGCCGGGCATCGGGATATTAAATTACGGGCCAACGGCTGCTGCTGGGCGAACCCCCTTCTGGACCGAGAACGTGAGCGCGAGGGTGTGGCGTGCCGAGGAAATGACAAGGAGCGTGCGTTAATTAAACCTCGTCCGCGCGGCTGGTGAGTGTGGAGAGAGAGAAAGAGGGTGGAGAGCGATGAGTGGTGAGAATTGCAGGGTGGATTTTGGAAAATGTTTTTTGGATGTTGATAAAGTTATTTGTGATGGTTTTTAGAAGGTTTGGTAGCAGATGTGTGTAAGTTTTCTATTTGAATTATGTTCAGGGAATTGAGAAAACGGTAAAGATTTCAGATAGTATACAAAACACAAGGCAGGTTTGACATTCTAAAAATATGAAAATCAAATAAATTGCTTGCGGTGATGTGTTGAGAAGTGAGTAGTGAATTTAAAATTTCGTACAGTTATCAGTAATGAAAATTGCAAAAGATTAATTTATAAATTACTACGTTTTTGTTAAAAAGGTCAAAACCTTGTGCATTCTTCATGCTCACATTGATTTAAGGGAGCCAGCCTGAGTTAAAGCCTGAAAAAATAGATTTTAGTGTAATTAGTCAGGTAATTATTTATCAAATCTATATAAAAAAAAACAACTTTATACCTCAAAAATATACATAAAAAACAAAATTTTAGCACCTCCCTGGCTCCTATATTTTTATTTATAAGTGTGTAATATAACGACTGGATTGAAGTATCAATTTTTGTATATCGTCTCATGTCTCACAGCGCTACTCTGGAACGCTTTGACCAAAATGAATGAGAGAGTGAAGAAAATCTTGTTTATATATATTTACACAAAATTGACGGAGCAGATTTTGAAAATAGACACCCAATTAATTTTTCTATGTAGAAATATGTGAAAAAATTGGAAAAATCATTAAAAAAATCATTAAAAAATTATTCAAAGATGTATATTAATGGATCTATTACAAATTTTCAAAAATCTGCTCCGTTAATTTTGTGTAAATATATATAAACAAGATTTTCTCCACTCTCATTCATTTTGGTCAAAGCATTCCAGAGCAGTGCTACGTGCCCTGAGG
>UXGD01005764.1:0-13787 GCA_900474315.1 Torymus auratus
AATAGAAGATTTGAAATGGGATTTGAATTTATAAATATTTTAACATTAATCTCATCAACATGTTTGTTTTTTGTAACTGTTTTATATATATATGCAAAGTACAGATTGTCTTATTGGAGTAGACATGGAGTGAGGTCACTTCCAACACACCTAGTATTCGGTAATTTTAAAGATACTTTAACCTTTCAAAAACCCCCTGGACAGGTCATTCAAGAAATATACGAAAAAGCTAACCCGAATGATCCTTATGTTGGGTTCTATATATTTCATCAACCTAAATTGCTTCTTCGTGATCTTAATTTGATGAAGCAGTTGATGATAAAAGAATCCGAAACTTTTCCAAATCGATGCTTTGGAGGAGAACAACAAAAAGATTCAGTTGGATTAATTAGTCTTTTGAGTATTCGCCAGCCACGATGGAAATACCTGCGACAGAAACTCACACCTAGTGTAACAGGTCTCAAATTACGTGGTATGGTACCTTTAATAAAGGAATGTGGAAATCCTATGTTAAAATTTATTGAGAATTCAAAGAGTCAGTCAGATGGATGGAAGGTGCTTGAATTGAAAGATATTTCGAGCCGATATTCAACAGATGTTATTGCTTCATTGGCATTTGGAATCACCACAAATTCTTTTGATGAGAAAAATGTTGCTTTTTGGGAAGCAGGTAAGTAGTATTTGTATTGATTACAAAAATAAAAATTGACAAATATAATTATTCTTTTAGTCACTTATACATTAAAATCATTATATGTGTAATAATTATTATTACTAATAATAAAATATTTTATATTTTCTTTTTACTAATTTACAATATTATAAACAAAACATAATATCATAAGTTATGATAAATGAATTCGAAGTGTGCGATATCTATTTACATTTGCAGGTCAAAAAATTCTTTCTGGAGTGAAAAGAGGACTAATTTTACTAATATTAGTTTTTCTCCCTTCATTAATTAAATATATTGAAAATTTTACGGTTGGACCAGCTAAATATTTTAGATATATATTTTGGGATTCTGTAAATATTAGAGAGAAAAATGGCATTAAGCGAGGAGACTTGATAGATTTTTTTATAAATCTAAAAAATGAAGAACAAATACCAAATTACAGTAAGTTTTATTATTTTTATATCTTTTCATATATTATGATAAAGTTTTAAATGATAGATATTATTTAATAATATAATTGAAATTTACACCTGTAAATGCAATAATTTTTTTTACTAAAGAGATTTTTTGTAACTCCAGAATTCGAAGGGGATAATTTATTGGCACAAGCTGTATCATTCTATGTAGCAGGATTTGAAGCGACTTCAACAACTATTGCTTTTAGTCTATTTGAACTTTCTCTTCATCCAGAGTATGAAGAACTTTTATATAAGGAGATTAAGGAAACCTTAACTGGAAAAGAAATAGACGTGGATCTGATAAATCAAATGGCTTTCTTAGATCAGGTTGTAAATGAGACATTAAGATTGTATCCACCTTTACCTATTATAGATAGAGTACCTGTACGAGATTATAAGGTAAATGAAACTTTTGGAAAAATTTTAGCTTCTATTTATTTACTGTAAAGAGAATATGTAATTGAATATCCTTTTTAGTTACCAGGAAGTAACATTGTGATTCAGAAAGGGACTCCCGTGTTTATTTCTATAAACGGTACCAATCGTGATCCTAAATACTTTGAAAAGCCAAATGAATTTATTCCAACAAGACCTCGCATGGAAACAGAAGATTTACCAAGTATCTCATTAGCTTTTGGTATGGGTCCACGGTCTTGTGTAGGTAAGTATTAAAAAAAAAAAAAAAAAAAATTGAATATTATTTAAACGGTAAAGCTAACAATTTATATAATAAGATTAATTTTGTTTAATGTATTTGTAAAGAGCAAATAAATTATTTATAAATCGATATTTTCTAAACGCTTTCAATCTATATATGTTCTTTGCGTTCTTAATTCGAGTAGTCTGCTCGATATATTTGGGAAGGGTGAGGTGCTTTATCTAATCAACGAGCAGTTCCTCCTCGAAAATAAACTTAAACAAATAATGCCAGAGCCGGCGTTGATGCGCGAACTGTATACGTGTAGGTAGAAGCTTTTAAAGAGCCTTTGCAGATAAGCGGAGCGTAAATATAGACTTTCCACGGCGCCATTAATTCGACATGCTCCAGATTTTTATGCGTGCATACTTTCACAGGACAGAGACTTGGATTAATCATGACAAAGATGGCTTTGATCACAATATTGTCGGAGTATACAGTCACAAATGAGAAGAAAGGTGAAACTGCACTGAAGCCCATTACAATTTTCACGAATGCAGCTGACGGCGTTCACGTGAAGCTCAAGAAAAGAAATTGAAATAGTATTCGAATGTAGATGATGAATGTATGAGTAAATAAATAATGTATTCGACCTTTTATATTATTGCGAAAGATTTTCTTTATTTGAAGTCAAACTTTATGAAATTCCGTTTTAATACTAGTGGATACAAAAACATCTTAGTGTGAGGATAAATGAAAATATTTTTAGTTGTTATGATACTTAATGAAAATCTTAGATAAAATTAAAATTTTAGTAAATTAATTTTAATAAAAAACAAACGATGTATATTTATAGAAGTATAATTTCATAAAGATTGACCATAAAGATTATTTTATTTTTTATTATATAATTAAACTCATATTTACACAGGCCTGTGCTACTTATAACTAAAGCAAAATAAAAGGTGCATTTCATAAATACCAGGACGAATTGAATTTATTGCATAAATCACAGAATTCGATAATTGCGAGCTGCTGATAAAGACACCAAAGCTATAATTCAATTGCCTCTCATTTTAACATTAAATCACTCAATCCAGCGCGATTTCATTCATCTATTTAATAATATTCACTATCAAATACAGTCTATCGACTCTATCTTAGCTTTATTTTTCGCTGATCAAACGACGTATATAATATTTAAATAGATTATAACATAATATTACAAAAATAACAAGCGCCCTGACAGCGGTAGTCAATAGACCCGATGATTGTGTGGTCGTAAAAGATCCCTTTACGTTTATAAACGGATACCATATATAAAGTCTCTAAAAGTGGCGTTGTATAGACGAGATAAAAATTTGTTTTTACTCTTTAACCTGCGTAACGCGTGTCTTACGAAGTTACGTATACGCCGTTTATAGCATAACAAAGAAGCTTAAATTGTACTCGCGCGTATAAACTTACAAAATTGACTGATACTTTTATAGTGTTTTCTTTGTTTTTGTACATACACACGGCACGATGTGTCGTCAAAAAATTCTTCACATACGTACGAATTTAATAATATTGTGTAATAATTATCATTAAAAAAAAGAAAGAAGAAAAACATAAGTTAACAATACTTAACTGTACGACTAATTACCAACACTTATGTGCTACATTACTTCGACATTATTTCTCTTTACGCGATATGGAAATTGGCTAAGTTACTTAATACAGTGCAGAATACTTTATAGTTTTCGTCTTCGGCATGGTATTATTGACTTTCTGGTTGTGCGTCTTTGACTTCGTCTGTGGGCTGAGGTAGTTCCGCCTTTGTGGCTAATTGTAATGCATTAAGCCACCTGTAAAAATCACGTTTTTGAATGTTAAAAAGCATAGGCCAACAAAAAACTTCTATAATCATCGTATTAATATGCAATTCGAAAATCTATTAACCAGTATGGAATAAAAATACAAAATCTCTGTGTAAACGCTCACCTCTCTTTGTCCGATTGCGAAGAAGCCTGAAGGTAATAACACTTGCGCGAGTGATGGATCTTGAAGGCGCGCACGCGATCCTTAGTGTTGAGAGGATCCTCGTCGGGTAGCTCGGTGCCCTCGGTAACGGTGAAGCCAGGCATCGGAGTGGCTGTCATCGCCGTTCTCTCAGCCTCCGTTTTGAATGTGTAGAGGACAAAGTCGACGTGAAGGGCAAACCATCGCCTCGTCCAGGGTTTGCTCGCCTGGGTCTTGAGGAGAAGATAGCCTGAGAGGACGGAGGCCGCGCCCGCCGAGACCTGCAGCAGACTCGGCACAGGGCCGCTCGGCGAAGAGGGCGACGAAGACTTACTGCTGCTGCTCATCGGTTGAGTGAGAGCCGCGTGACAAAGCCGACATACCCGCATATTCTTATTGTCTTCGAAGAGGAGTTTCTGGTTCGAGCATTTGCTGCAGACGACCTGTCGATTAAAGTTGTGATGGACATAGTTTTTTTTTTTTTTTTTTTTTAATGAATTTTTTATAAACTGTATAGTTAAAATAATATGAAAATATGAAAAAATAATTTTTAGCGATAGGAAAAAATATCCCATGCTCGTTAAATAATATTGTACAACAATGGTGTACATGGATATGAACATTTACTCAAAGTTTTAAAAAAACTTTTAAAAATATTTTTCTCGAAGTTCTAAGAGATATTTTTTTTTAAAGTTAGACATCTTTCTCCATCACTCAATTCGAGTGTATTTTTACAATAATTAATTAATAAATACACCCTTCAGATTTTTCAATTTGACATAAAATATTTCATATAGGAAACAAATAACTCTCGCAATACGATCTCCTTATTTCTTTGACTCAATCAAGACAAAAGTGAACAGAATTATCGGAAAACTCATTTCCGGTCATCCTTAATTCTTCTCGAACAGAGCTCGCCATGCAATATATACGCCACAATATCTCTCTCACACTCTATATTTATACTCACGATGCCACAAGCTCGGCAATTGTGCTTGCGCTTCATAACAGAGAATATAGCCTCGCAGACCATGCAGCGTGTCACGTCGTCAGCCTTGAGCAGAGCTGTGGTCTTGGCGCCGCCTGTCTTCAAGCTCGCTTTGCGCCTCATGATCTCCTGCATGGTTTCGAAGAGGGCGTCCAGCCATGTGGCTTTCTCCGTCGCCGAGTGTGTGTACAGCTCGACGCTCTTGTTCTCGTCGCGCAGGTAGAACGTGTTCGCAGTCTCCAGATTGTCACCCTCGATCACTTGTAGGCTCTCGATCATGAACTTGGCGCGCAGCCGGTATAGCGGGCCCGGAATCAGTCGTAGCGAGCATAGCAGCAGGATATCGCTAAACTGAGGATAACGGTTGACGGTTAATTGTTGCAAGGATAGTTCGAATGTGATTATTTAGAAGAACTCTAGTTTTGTATTTTGGAACTCCGTTTGTATGTGAATGGAAAGATTTTATACGAAAATGTTTGAGAAGATAACATTTGAATACAATATTTTGCTACTTACTAGGAACATGTGTCTTTCTTGGTGATCTCCACTTCTTGCTGAAATTTTGACGATTCTTCCTTCTTTGACGAGCTCGCGCGTCGCACTGACTAGATCGGTCGAATCGTAAATACTCTCTTGTATCTCCAAAAGCTTTTTAAATTTATCGATTTTTTTCATAGCTTCGTTAGTGTGATTTGCTGCAGTTGACACTAACTCTAGGGCTTCTGCAAAGATAAAAAGAAAATTTACATGAAAAAGTGTAAAAAACTCGACTACTTTATTACAAAGGAAGTAGCACATTAAAAAAATAATATTGCAAATATTATCTTTGAAAAAATTCAGTTTCATAAGTTGGTTGAATGAGGTGATAATTTCTTATCATATTGCGTGAAGCATTTATCAATTTATTTTTTAAAGTTTGTATGATACACTTACTTTTGGTATCTTCATAATCAGGATTATCTTTAACAAGGTTTCTTAAATAATCTTTCAACAATAATTCATATCTTGGCAATCTCTGAATAGGACTAAGCATGTGATGTGCTAAGGTCAGTTTAGCACACTCTTCTGACTTCTGTATCTCATTTATGATAGCAGCAAACCTTGGAACTTTCTGCTGCAATGTGCTAATAAGATTTATAGCATAATCAAAATTCTTTACATACTCAGTGTACATCTTTAAAAATGGAGCAAAATTTTTCATAATGTCTCCTATTCGTGAATCAGCATCCCATGCCTCTATCCTTTCTTCTAGCTGGGGTAGTAAAAAGTCATTGTGGAATTTATAAATGGATTTTATATTGGAAAACATGTGCTGAACAGTCTCTGGTGGGAACATTGGATGAGCTCTGTTCTCCTGATCTACTCGAAATTGGAATATTTGATCAATCAGGTACAGAATGCTAACATACTTCTTTTCTGTAGTCAGCAGTTCATTGGCAATGTGCCTTGCTTTTTTAGTTTTGGCATCTATGGAATTCTTCTTAGCCCTCTGTTTCTGTTCAACTAATAAGTCATCTGCATGATCTGCAACAATAGCTGAGTCTGTTTCGGAAGATCTGGTTTCTTCTGACTCCTCGTCACTTTCTGATTCACTAACTGCATAATCATTTTGATAAGAACTCTCCGTAACTACATATCTGCAATATATTAGTGGAATGGTATAAGACACTTAATTCGACTAATTTACTTAAATGAATCATAAAAAAAAAAAAAAAATTAAAATTTTAAAATATGAAATATGAAGTTAATTTAAAAATTCACTTGGAATTTTTAAATTAAAATTAAAAGATACAGTAATTTGCTCACTAAGAATAATAAAGAAGAAGATAATGCCACTATTATATACCTGCTACTTCGATATTCCAAAACACTGTGTGACATTTTTGCATATGATGATTCAATTGTTGTTTCCTGTGTTGTGTTAACTTCTGTGCATACAGTTGAGGCAGTTGACATGACAAAGGGCCTAAATCTAGGGAAACCCCCAAAGCTGGCAATCCTATGAAAGGAATGTCTAGGATACTGATTCTGGTCCTCTTGGCCACCCACAGAGTCTGAGTCTTGTGAATTGCCATCTTCACTAGCTGCACTTTGTTGCTCTAATATCTTTGAATTTCTATTTCCAGTCTTTTCTGATTCAACGGATGCAGGTTGTGACTCCTTTTCATCCGTGATATGTAAATCTGTGTAAAAAGTGCTGGTGCCACTCGTCTTAGAGCCAAACATTTTGGGCTCGAATGGCTCTGGACGACCACAAACCATCCAGGATGAAAATTCTTTCAACTGACCTCGCAACATTCTATTTAATAATAGATAGCATTAGTGTTAATGAACATTAATTAAGGGATAGCAGTGATATTGAACATATACTCAAATGAAATAAATTAAAGCATATCAATGTTAATTATTAATAATTAATGTACTATTTTGATCCATAAGTTTAGGTCATTGGCAAACTACAATTTATAAACAATTTTATTGAATTTTAAAGTCAATAACTTAATATTTATTTTAATTAGATTGTTCTGTATTTTTTTAATTATGCAAAAATCAATACTGCCAAATGACATTTATTCAAATTTTTAATTGAAAAGAAACTGTTACCTATTAAATGGTGAATACTTATCTAAAAGAAAATTATAGCAGTCATAATAAAATATACACCAGTAATGATAAGTATATTTCAAGTTTTCAATGCTATACATTTGCATGTAAATATTCTACAATAGTATACATTTAGTCAATCCCAATTTCCCAAAACATTGTTAACAGCTATACACCATTAACAAAGCTTGCAGAAAACAACATTGTAAAGTTAAAAGGACGCAAGTAGTAGCTACAAATACAACGAATCCCATTTACATTTAACATGAACTCATTGTCCCAATCATTATAAAAGATTAAGACTACGAGTAAATAGCCTGTTCAGCCCTGTATAAAAGTCATTAAACCATGACACTGCAGAATGAGAAAGACATTCAAGAGCTTTTGACACTTTGGAAAAAGCAAACCATAGTAGGTATGTCATTACAGAAACAGAAACAAAAACATTCTAGTACTATCATGAATCACATTAAGTATTCAGGAAGGGACATAGAGGTCCATTAACAAGCTACAAAAAAAAGACAGACCAAAGCAGTGGGCACAGCGCAAGAGCACTCACCTCTAGCCCAGCCTTCTTGGGCCGGGCGTCCAGGCAAGCAACTACCCAGTTCCCAGCATGACATCTCAAAGCCTTCAGCAGCCCGCAACCTTACAGAAGCTCTCTTTTTCTCTGTATATTCCACACCTGGGGCTCACTCTGACACAACTAGTAGACAGCAGTAGCACCTGCCTTCCATATCTCTCTCCCTTCCTCGCTCCTCTCAACGCCGAGCGATCCTCAATTCGCTGAAAAAGGAAACGACGAGGTTGACACTCGCACACAGACAGAGAAAGACACACGCACAAAACACTCGAGCGCGCGTTACTTGAAACAAAAAAGAAAACGCTAGACAAACGACGACGACGGGCGACGCACACACGGCGCGGCTTTGGAGCGCGCGGGACTGCGACGCGGAGCGGGAGAGAGGAATTGTCCGCACCTCCTCCTCCTCTCTCTCACTCACTGGAACACACATACACACGCAGGAAGAGAGGTAGGGCAGCTGCGAGAGTATAGGTGGGGGCGGAGGGCCACCTAAATTGGAGCACACGCGCGCCTCCTTATCATCTCTTCTACGACCGGCGCGCCCGCACCACGGTAACGGTGAGAGTCTATATACGTGTGTATGTATATGTGTGGGTGATGGGGCATGCACTTGGCCCCCTCCGCTATAAAAAGAAAATCCCGCGCTCCCGCCCGTATACTTATTATATTACATACGCGCGACGCGTGATGCGTTTTCCCTCGTTAGTTTTTAACGGAGTGTGGCGGACGAGAAAGAGAGAGAATCCGTACACATATAAATACACAGATATATATACCTATATGTACAACAGCTGCAGCCAAATCCTGAGCGCCTGTATACTCTGCCATTGGGCTGTGGGCGGGCGCGCGTGGTACTTTATTTATTTACTTTGCGCCGTCACAGCCGTCGGCTGCTCCCGCGCAGCTGCTGCTGCTGCGACGATTTTATTCGCGAGGGATGATCGTGTATTGGTAATATATGCGTCGCTACTGCGCGCTGCTTGCTGTCTATATATGTATGGTGTGATGCGATGTGATGTCCTTTGAGCGCGCACCGCACGCACGCGGATTTTTCGCGCGGATGTTGCCGGCAGGCAGCACGGCCGCTTATTATCCACTTGTCGCGCTCGAGAGTGACCCTTTTATACTTATAGCGTTGACGCGCTGCTGGTAAGGCAGGGAGTGACGTTACTGAAGGGTTTTGTTTTGCGACGATGATAATGTGTGGTAAAGTAATGAGTTTGAAATTCGCGGCATTGTTCGTCATGCGGTTATGGAAAATTTATGCTGTCAGCGAAAAAATGGATTGCGTAATGATGGCTGCGATTAAGAGTTTAGAGATTAGAAGTGAAGATGAAGAGATTAATTGAAAGCTTGATGACTAAAATCAGACTGATACCTATTATGCACTTTGTGAATTTTTGTTGTTTACAAACGCATTGTAGAATGTATGATAGACTTATATTTCATAAAAATAATATGAAAATAAAACGTGAAATTATGAAATAATTAATATTAAAATGTGTAGGAGCGCGGAAGCTCTCCAAATACTAGTATGATGTAATATTCACAAATGTAATACAATTTATCAAATCTATAAATTAATACACATTTCGAGAATTTTAACATCCACAAAATGAACAGTAGTAGAACGTGACTTGAATATGATCCTTTGTTTCTTTTTATCATCGATGACTAAAAACTTGACTATGCAATCAATTTTATTATATACGTATTCACTTGAGTGTTCATTCATGCATTTTTAAATATTTTCGTTCGATCCTCGTCATTAAGTAAAATGTTATATCGCGTGCCGCTAGATGTCAGTGTAATGCACTTATTGATCTTCCATTCCACGCGCGCATACTATGTGATATAGACAACGTTGACTGCAACACTGACCGAATAAAAACAACGCGTCAACATTTAAAGTATCTGCAAAGTTATTTAGAGGATGTACAATTTACGAAACGAAGAAGCTATTTGGAAGTTTTAAGTAAACCCAGGAAGAAAAACAATATTCATTTCCCAGTAAGAAAGTAAACGTTTGTAATATTAGAAATTCATCGGTCATTAGCATATTGAACGTTAAAATGAGTATACAAGTTATGAAATGACACAGAATTCATATCTTTAAAATATTGAGATGATGAACGACGAAGGCAGTATGCCAACATCTCCAGTTATAGATGTAACGATTGATTCAGCGAGGCAGAGATATCCATTCTGCATAGTATGGACACCAATCCCTATATTAACGTAATTATATACTTAACCTAATCAGTTTGAGCTTGATTTGCTTGATATTTTAATTTTGTTTAATGTACTTTTAGATATCTATTTCCGTTTATTGGTCATATGGGTATTGCCACTTCCAGTGGGGTCATTCGAGACTTTGCAGGTCCTTACACTGTCTCTGAAGATCAGATGGCATTTGGTTGGCCAACAAAATATTGGCAACTTGATTATACAAAAGCAAAAGGAAGGGCACAGGGATGGGATTCTGCTGTTCATGAAGCTAGTGAAATTTACAAAGAAAGAATGGTAACTATTTTAATTACAATTTAATTATACTGTTATTTTCTTGAAATAATATTTCATGATTCATGTAATTTTTCAGCATAATTTACTTTGTGATAATTGCCACTCTCATGTAGCAAGGGCTTTGAATTTAATGTCTTATAATAATTCAACTAATTGGAACATGATTAAGTTAGCCTTTAGCATGTTTATATTTGGAAAATATCTTGGGTAAGATATGAAATTTAAATTATTTAAAAATTAAAAGACAATGTTATTAATCAAATAATATAGTGTTTCAGGAGTGGTGAAAACATGGGGTCCATTTGCAATAATTATATCTATAATTATATTGTTTTGTAATTTATTATAAAATATATTTATAATTTCTTTTGTATCTTTTTATTAAAAAAGCGTTGATGTACATATTTATGTAAATAAATGTTTATCTTTAATCTCTCACAAGTGAGCATCATATGGCAATTGCATAGATTTTATCAATGGAATAACATGCTTATACAAAGACGAAAATCAATATTATAGCACACACAAGTGTGTGCAATTCATATAATTATTATATATGCATTCCTTTGTAAAATTTGAATCACTGCAACATAAAACTGTTCATCACATTCAACATGTGCACAACTTTACATACTGCAACAAGAATCACTGTTCATTTTGGCTGTCAATCTCAGCAATAACACTTCGTTCACCACTAAAGTCATACTCATAACTTTCCACGTTAACCCTACTGATAAATGATGCTATTTCTTCTAACCTAAGTTTATCAATCACTAAATCTTCATTCATGTTTCTTTCAAGATCTCTGCATAGTTTAAAAGGTATGCAACTTAAGTCGTTACAAGGACCTTCTTGTGAATTCTGTTTTGGAACTTGAGCCGGTGGAATTTGAGGCATTGGTGGATAAGGTGTTATGTTGGTCAGCGAAGGATATAAACTTGGAGTATCATTAGGTCCTGGCTGATTTCTCTTCTCAATAAATATAAATCCCTCGTCTGCAGGTGCAGACTCTTCTTCAGGTGACTCTGGAGGAGAGTCTCGATGATGTTTCTTTTTTCCAAAAAACCACGACATTTCTTGACAAATAAATAAATTTTACTATACAAATAAAAATTTTGTTATTATTGTGAGTAATTTATAAACTTACTGTTAGGTTAAGAAAGTCAAATGCGTAAAAATTTAAGAAAACACTTTAGAAAAACAAATACAACATTTCAAATACACTGTTATATAAGTACTGATAGCTTTAAGAGCAATTTTTTTCTCTTCAATTTAAAAACCAACTCTAAAACAAAAGACGCAACAATCGCATCATACGCAGCAACTTGACAAAGACGACTGACAGTAGGTATATACAATAATGACAGCTACGCGAGCGTCAGAGTTTTCCCAAACGGTGGTAACTGGAAAAACCCTATCAGTTTAGGTTAGGTTTATTGACTCTGAAGTTCAGTCTGAACCCCGGGAAAAATAAAAATGGCTTTTCTAAGTATTCTAATTGAGTTAACAAACCCTCCACGGTCGGGAGTGCATTTATCGTGAATATTTTTCCTCGTACGAAGTAATGCGAGTATTACTTATTAAGTACAACTATCAGTTTTTCAAATATAAAAATATTATTTGTACTTTATGCTATTGGTTAGGTCTGGCGACTAGATACAACGCTAGTCAATCGATCGTCCGCGCACGTATATATGAAACCGCATAATGCAAGGTTAGCACTTATATAGTTGCGTGTCGTACGAAAATAGAATGCAGTAATATAGTTACAACTTGATATTAACGCGAATCTTAAACTGAAAAGTTAAGATCGTATCGTGGAATTTTTTTGTTAACGTCTTTTGTTGCAATTAAATCAATTAACTAGTCAAATTCGAGATGATTTAAATAAGTAAAAATAGTTACGGACAAAGTAAAATAAGATTTGTCATTGTTATTCGTACATGCTACATCAGATAGGAAAAAGTTGAATCATCAGCGTGCGTTGAATAATAATTTTGATTGTAATTCATCGATTTAAAGCTCATTAATGACTTTATTTATGTACGTATCTTTTGTTGTCCCGCATTGCAGTGTGTTGAACAAACTTCTCGCTTTCCTTCTAGAAATAATTTAAAAACAAAAAAAAAAGTTTTGTTTTATTGCATAATAGGTAAGGAGATAAGGCGATTATTTGCAAGTAGATAAAAGCTGCACACAACAAGGCGCCGTCTTATTGTAACCAATATATATATGTGCATACATCTGATACTGTTCGTGCACGTAAACACAGATACAGTAATTACTTATCAATTATAGATATCAGTATTCTTTTATCTTTATTTGAAAATAATTTGAAGTGTTAAAAACTTATATAATAAAACTATTAATTATATTATCGTATTTATTACCTCGCCAAAAAATGTCTTCCAAAATAATATATAAAATTAAAATAAGTTATTCGAATACAAAATAAAAAAAAAAAAAATCCTACAACCTACCTAGTGTTAAAAAAACGAAATAAGCAGCCCTTCGTAGAAAGTCGCCCGCAAGGCTAAAATAGCCTTTGCGTGGGCGAAAAATCCTCGTAAAGAAGCAGCTTTGAGATGGAGCTCTCTCGTATAAAGTGCTGCCGATAAGTTTTAAAAAACGCATAGCATTCTGCTATATAACGAGCGCCAGAAATATTTTAATAATTTCAAAATTAAATTTGCGCTCAAATAGGAAATTACGACTAGGTATATACTCTCGCGCGTGGTTATACTTATTAATGTTTAATTAATTCCTCGGGAGTGTAATTACCTGTAAAAAAATACACAATAGTATTCACGGTCTTATATTTAGAAAAATCAATACCTAAGCTGCCGTAATTATTTCGTGCGAGTTGTAAGAATCATTAGTACAAATACATGCATTTTTTTAAATACTCCTTGGTATTTTCAATTTGATTATTCATTTGGTAATAAAAGGTAGTTTCAAAAACGGTAAACACATAATATTTTGAAAACACATTTAAAATTTTCTAAAAATTTAGTATATAGAATTACAAATATATCTATATGCGCCATCTAAAATGGATTTAGCATATAAAAGGACACCATATATCTATTATACTAATATTTTTTATAGCACTGTGTGATCTAAGCCCGCACTTAGGGCACGGATAGGCGTGACAGCGGGCTTAGGTAGGCAGTGCTATAAAATATTTTTCGACACAGTATGCGTAAAATGCGATTTTACGCATTCTATAATTTTTTTAAATCGCTTTTACGCTCCCTGTATCGAAAAATATCGTTCGATACACATGCGAAAGATGATTCTACACTCGTGTGATT
>UXGD01005765.1:0-13785 GCA_900474315.1 Torymus auratus
CCGCCGCTGCAGACGCGCATCAGCGGGGGATTTCGACAAGCTACGCGTGTACACGTTCAAGTAGAGGCAGTCGTCGCTACCCTTGAAAGCACTATCGAACAAGTCGAATTGTCGGCACACGCCGCCGTGCTTTGTTGTGTCGCGCACGCCTGTCCATGGTTCGGCCGGCTCTGGATCCTACGGGATTCACGGAAAATTTTTATAAGAATTTAGATAAACGCTCGGAAAAATGTTTAGCATTGCTGTGATGTTTATCATAGCGATAATTTATATTGATGATTATTATTAAATGTTAAATTTTAAATGGGACTATTCAAGTTTACTGTAACCAATGAAATGGCTATATATAATGAAATGCACTTGGTAACATTGACAAACTTACTTGAAGACAAACTTGTCGATAAACTGATTCTGTGTGCGCATGTGTGTCTGAGTGTGCGTACGCGCGAATATGTGTAGAAAAGAGTAATTAAAGCTTCTTGAAACTTAAAAAAGAATTCAAGGATATTTCGATTTATAATTGGACGCATTATCTACCTATAGATAAAATGCACTCAAGAAAATTTCCTGTCCTTATTTTATAAAAATTATTTTTTGGTTTGTAAAAATATTAATAAGTATAACATCGTACGAATGTAAAATGTATTTATGCATGTATATGATTGTTGATTTAAATAAATAAAACGTGAATATGAAAATAACAATTAATCTCAGATTTATGTAAAGTTATAATAATTAATTCTGTGGATTCCAGGAATAACCACTTATCTCGACTTTTCATGACGTCGATAAGACTTTCACTTATGTGATTATTCCGAGAATAAAAAAAAATTTATCCAAACTGCTTAAACCCGACCAGGACCCGATCAGACAGAAGTATATATACTAACTCTTTCTTTACGCTACTCTGAAAATCATTTTTTCAATTTTTACACATTTGGTACATGATATCTCCCCTGATATCTCACCTGATATCTCAGTAGAGAAATAACCTGAGATCTCATGTACCAAATTTGTAAAAAATGAACAATTTTGTTAAATGCTTCTAAACATGTAATTCCAATACTGAAGAAGCATTTTCTGCAGCATCTGGAGCAGAATCTCAGATGAGATTTTGGCGTCAAATTTTATCTGAGATCTCACTTGAGAAGACACCTGAGATTTTTCATTAGGGAATAATAATATTAAATTAAATAATAATAATACAATTGAGTGTCTGTATATATGAGCAATTCTCTAAAACTTTTAATTTTTACAGTAGTGTGTTACATAATATCTGCAGTGAATCATAATAGATATACCTACTTATATGTAACACTATTGTAAAAACTAAACGTTTTAGAGAATTGCTCATATACAGACACTCCTTGCCATAACTGGCACAAACCAACACGCTTACTCCACTAATCCTCTGCATTTCCTGATTCATTGCAGTATATATACTCACTTGGAATCTCAGCTGTCCGACTGGTGGCTTGGCAAACGGTATGCCCTTGAAGGCGAGATACTCATCCCCGAGTATCGAACGATCCACGAAACCCCGAACCTTTCCCTTACTCGTATCCACCACTAAAGCGTCCATTCTATTCTTTATCACTGAAACGCGTACGTACCTTCCGTCATGCCTACCGCATGTGATACCGACACGACTGACACGTAGTATAAGCTGCACTTCGGCATACTACGGCTCGGTCTGCGTTTAGTTATAACACACATAAACTTGCACTTTCCCCCCACTTCTTTCTATAATCGCGTAGCCAATGTAACTCACGTTGACGACCCACAGACACACACACACACAAGCACCCATTCACACTTCTACTGATGAGAAGCGCGAGCGGCGAGCTAATTTGTTGCGATGCCAAAGTCGCTCGCACTTTATAGTTTTTGAACTCGCCCGCGGTATAGGAGAGGGTTATTATTGAATATTTACCGTAAATCTCTGTGCAACTCATAAATAATACTTCTACTTTTTTTCTCCCTGAAAATAGCATAAAAAATTGGCATTTATAAAATGTGATGCAGATAAAATTTTTAGCAGAAAAAAACGAGCTTTACTTCATTTTTTTTTATTCGCGTGGTAGTAATACTTCGGCGGCTGAGAGGAAGAAGAACGTATCTCAGCGCGCGGATGAAGAACGACGTATTCCTTGTTATTTTCATGCTTTTTCCCTATGTTAATAAAGTAATAAGCTAAAAAAATATGCGGAAAGCTGCGATAGCGGGGCAGCGTATTATACTTATATAGCTTAAGAATCGTTGAATGCCAAAGCTAATTAGAATCGATATATTTTTAATACGTCCCGCTGTGGATCACGATTCGGTCGTTCAAACATTACTTTGAAAATTTTCATTACAATACATTGAAGACTGAAATTCTACAGCATAAACAATGCTAATGAATTGTGATCATATACTTGTTAGTTAACTCTGTACTAGCATTTTACTGTTGTCCCAATAATGGGTCCGGTTTACATAGTTTGTCTCGCGATTATCTCGGTGAGATACTGGCCGTGAACGATAGCATAAAATACGAAAATTTTTAGAGGTTGACCGAATTGATAATATTTTTTTTCCCTCTTTTGACTATACATTCGAACTATATATTTCAGACTCATACATGCGAAATCAATTTTTGCAAAAGTTTTCTTAATAGACTTGATGATTATAAGTTTCTCATCAATAATTATTCTCATCTTGTATGTATTGTTGGTTTAAGATATATTGTCTTGCGGGATAAATTTTAAAAAGCATGTCTCAATGGACTGTGCGATTGGATAAGTTTCAATGAAAAAGCTTTATTATTTACGTCTATTGACAGCTTTATACAGAAATGTTTGACAGTATTGTAAATATATACTGTTTACATATTTTTCACTTATATTACGCAGGCAATCGAACAGTCTTTAAAGTGCCAATCATTATATAAAGTAATTACAGTACACTATTTTTCGTAACTAAGTACGAGAAATCGAGCTTCGCGCGCACTCAATTGAAAAAAAGTCTCTAGAACTTTTACTATTCATGTTATTCAAACTTTGTAGTTTTTTTTAATAAGAAATATATATGCTTTGAGCAATGTAAAGAGGTAAAATGTTTTTTAAACGTACGTTCCATGCATGAAAGAATCGTTCCAGTTACGTATAAAGCGACGAGAGGAAGAAAATGTGCCAAATTGACTCCTTTCGTTGTCTGGCGGCATTTTTTTTACCTCCCTAGTAGCGTAACATAGGTATTATTTTGTCAAACACCGAATTTCAAAAGTTCTGGAGATATCCTCACATACATAATGTATCTGTAAACACGCTACATTATTTTTAATTTATTAACGATCATGTAACTTCTATTCGCTTGCAGGAGCAATGCCGTTGATCGCAGCGTCGGTACATTGTCTTCCAAATGTACTCTGGCACCTGTGCATCCTCACTTATTGTTTTCTCAGCGTTTGGGGCCTTTTTAAAGTAATTCCTCCGATATACAGTCAATATTAAAATTGCTGGTCAAAACGAGCCCGCTAAATAACGCAATACGAACTTTACAGGCGATGAACGCCAAGTCGCCATGGGAGAGACGACTGTGCTTCTCGCCGCCTTTCATGATGCGCATGCTGGTCCTCGTGCTGCGATCCTTCGGACTCGGGGGTGGCAATCCCGAGGCATTCACTCACGTGGTACTTCAGGTGCGTCTATTTTTTTTTTAATATACCAAACTGCACAAGGTTTGTCTTAAAAACATCTTTAGAGCGTCTACAAATCGTGAAAAATTGAGACTATTCTAAATATTATCGTAGATTCGCTTCTCTTTAAATAATTCATCTTTTATACTTACAGTGAACTTGGCAACATTAATCGAGCGATAGAGTTATTTTAGTTATTTAATACTCGGACACATTTGACGCGTATTCTGCGCAAAGCGTGTTTTAAAAATAAATAAACGAAACTTGTCGAAAGTGTTTGATCTCAATATCAATTCAGGTTCTATTTTACTAATTTATACGAAGAGAAAGATATTTTACATGGACTAAATTACAATAAACCGTCCTATAATACCATAAACAATCCTATTGAATATAGGTATATTGTTATTATATTTACCAGTAAAAGTAATTGTTTACTATTGTTCAAGTGCAGGTCTGATTTTTCATTTTGTCCGGATACTGGATGTTTCACTTAAGGGTTTAATAGATATTCATAAACTAATTACATATAGGTTTAACATTATTTATTTATTGTATCTTGTTTATGGGTAAAGACCCATTACAAATTTCCAAGAGTTGATCTCTAACTTTACATAGAATACATTTCTTGATTATAATATTTAATTATATTACAAGGTAACATTGTCAAAGTGTGATAATAAAATAGTGAGGTAAGGTCTGAATTTTAACATGTAAGATACTGTGATATAAATAGCGCATTAAAACTACAATACTATATAAAAAAATACATTCTTAGACTAGTCTAGTCTTACTTTGATGCGCAATAACATATGTTTAATATAAACGATGGTTCAGCTACACAAAAACCCTAAATTATTCTTAAAATATAATTTTAAAAATTCACGCGCTACATGAAATTATGCGTTACTTTAAGTATATGCCGAAAATATTTAGTAATAATGTTGAAAACATTCAAAGCATTTACATGGATGCTCGGCAGATTGATCAGCGGCACAATATTTAGTTACAGAACTTATAAACTTAGAGTCAGACGTAGATCCCATTTTGGGTGAAATGGAAGCTGGATATTGTATAAAGTCTGGAAATGTCGGAGAAGACGTCGGTATCGATGGAATAATATGTTTCCCTCCAAAATCAATAAATCCGTCTGATTCTGCGAGACCTGGTGGAACAGAATCGTAAATTTGTTGGAGCTCTTCGCTGATTTCGTGGTCTTCTATCATCGCATCTTCTTTCTGAACATAGCTGTCTTCCATCACATCATAAAAGTCTTCTTCCTCATCATAGATGTCATCTTCCTCATCATAGATATCTTCCTCCTCACCATAGAAGTATTCCTCCTCATAATTGTTGTCACCTACAGGTGACGTCACTCCCATCATGTCGTAATAGGACTTCGCTGAATCGAAGTGTACTATCTTTGCTTGACCATTTGGTCCTGTCGTTACAATATGCCAGCCGTCAAGTTCGTTGTACATAGGTGCAAGTATGGCCATAATTCTGAAAAAAAGAAGAAAAATTTTAATTGATCTTTTGATGTAACTAATATTTTGTTTCGCAAAATTAGTATAATAAACATCCACTAAATCTATATATAAATTTATTAAGTTCATCTTTATTATAGAATAAAAGCAAGATTCACGCGCATAATTTTTATAAATACTTTTAAGTTTTTTATAATAATGAAACATAAATTACTAAGTAGAATATCATAATGAGATTAAAAATGAAAAGAGATGCCCATTATTATTATTCCATAAAGATTTACTACCGCGGAGATTACATGTAAAAATGTATAGGTACACTTTTGCTCAGAATCATCCATATACGTTAGTTTCTCAACCAATCAGCTAAGATCTTGAGCAAAATGCTTACGCCTGTGTCACCCAATCACAGACTACTTTAAAATGGACTTAACCAATCGTGAATGTGATATTCCGGCTTCACATTTAAAAAGATTACACAAAATTAAAAAGATTTCAATGCACTAATTCATAATAAGTTAAGATTCAAAAACAATAAAAGCAATCTGAACACTGGCAATAGTTACCTAATAAACAACTTTGAAAAAAAAAACATTTTATAAAATTTATGAATTTTATGCGAAATCCCAACAGTTTCGAATAATACTTGCGGTTAGCCAACGAATCAATGTAATTTATTAATAAAATATAAAAAATCTAGGTTTAAATAACTATTTAAAGAGTAGGTAGGTATAAAAAATTGAAAAATGATTACGTTGATTTTCTACAAATGTGGGAAATTTCAGATCGTTTATGAAATATACATCTTTAGTTAATATACATCTCGGTTATGAAATTACTAAAATATAATAAAAATATTTAATTTTTTGTTTAAAAACATCTAATTATCCTTATCATTTAAACTAATTAATTAAACCTAAATCATCATATATCGCAAAAACAAAACAATACGCGCGAAGTCCGTTCGAATTTTGCTAGTGTTTTAAAAGGTTACTTACATCGCACCAAAAAACTACTGACAATATAAGTAGTAAATATACAGAAGAATATTTATACACAAACTGAACGCGATAGACACCACCGATTCCGAGTAGTTACTGCGGCAAAAGGTAAACACATCACGATCGAGTTCGTCGGGTGCAGATTTCGCGGCGAGCGCGGGGCAGCGGCACACGGGAACCCCTCCCCACGCCCCGCGAGCTGATCGCAGCTGAGAGCTATCGAACCTCTTTAAGGGCCTGTGTCACACCTTGTCACATGCCTGGGTACAGCCAGCCTGACTGTACTTATCATACAGGACATACATAATTATTCAGTCGGGCGTACTTATACATGTGTAAGCATCGACTGGCAGAAATTTAAAGTACAACACGTGTATTATGTTAGGTTTACATATATAACCTATTAAAATAATTTTATTCCCAACTTCGCTACAATGTTCAATTATGTCTTTTCTCTATTTTTTCATACAAAAACTGACAGTTGAGAAAATGCTTTAGATAAAACTAGATAAACGAAATAAACATTTATAAATTCTTACCTTGTTATTTGTATAGTTTCTCTATCACTTTCACGGATTTCACGGAATAGAAATACAGCTCGAGCTAATATTTTGAGACAAGGAAATCCTTTGAATAAATAAATTTAGCTTTCTGGAAGCAACGGCAGTGACCCATACGTACACTTTATCTCCAGAAAAATCAGAATGCTCTTAAATACCTAATTGCCAACTTTCGTCTGTGAATGTATAACCTCACTTTCAATACCTCACTTACAATTAATATTTCGTATATTTTTTCGCAGTTGGCAATTACCCTCACACGACCATTAATATGACATCACAGTCCGTCGCAAACGTATGAGTCAGCAAAACGTCACGCTTGTCACTTTATTGTGGACACAGCCTCCCCCTTGCATAGGTAGAACCTTGCGACGATTTTTTAAATAACTTTCACAGTGTCAGGTCAGCAAGAGCTAATACTTAGTAGATTGGAACAAAATCCCAAATCTGCCGACAAAAGGATAATTACTCGATAACACTTTGGATGTCTTATTTAACGATCTCTCAATCTCATGCTCTTCACTTACTTTTACGACAAATGGGAAATATTCGGTACACACAAAGAAAAAGTGTTAAAAATAGCCATCTTCTATGCCTTTCCCATGTCGGCCGGATTATTTCGCGTAGTTTGACAAACGCACATGAGGTCATCGGGTGAGGTTCGGATTATCCGATTATGGTCTTACGATTTTTTATTACAGGAATAACCATATGGCAGAGGTCGTTACGCGGTACGAAGAAAAGCAAACTTCAAATTTTTGAGCCCATCCTCTTGCTTTTTTCTGCACGCGAAACTTTGGAGTTGGTTTTTCATAATATCGCGTGATTAAATGTATAAGCTATTCTAATTTTAAGAAACTAAATACCTAAATATAAATATAAATTAAAAATGATTACACTTTTGAAATAACTCTTAATTAAATTATTATTAAAGCAATACCTAATAAATTGCAATAAGAGATAACACAATATAATAAACCCATTAATTAAACATTATATGTTAAGAGTATTATAGTTGTTTATTATTAAGAAAAAATATATTCTCCATTCTTTATAATTTAACCTTGTGAAAATATAAACCACGCAAAATCACCTTAAATTGTTAAAAAAAATTTTAAGGTGAGCTTATTAAGAGAGATCACCGTACAATGAACTCGTGCTAATTCCAAACTCGGTTACTCTGACAATTTTGTGAATAATAAATCACCATTCGATAAACCATTAACAGATTCATGTATCGATGTTCATTAATAGTTGTCTGCACCAATCCTTACCAGCACTGTGAAAACTAAACTTTGATTTTATTATTATTTACAAAATATATACAGAATGTTAACTGGTGATGTTAAGCTTATATGTATATATACGGTACAAGATCGTCAAACATTAGATATATTTTTTCCTCTCGCAGTAAATAACATTTATTCAAAACTATATATGTCATTTAAACCCCCATATTTCGCTTATCAATTGCAGGACCTGATAGCGGTGATCGGCGGCACGATCGGCGCAATGCGCATCCCGGAGAAGTGGTTTCCCGGCCGAGTGGACATGCTCCTCAACTCTCACAACATCATGCACGTGATGGTCGTCCTCGCGGTCTGCTCGATGCACGCCGCGACCCTTCATGACCTCGCCTGGATGATCGAGCCCGAGGTCTGCACCGCTATCAGCATCGCCAAGCCTCCCGCGCCTCACCTCCACGACGAGCTGTGAGCTCTCAGCCGCCCTTGCGTTTTCCACTCGATCGTTTGATAATGACGAGGGAGAGAGTCTTCGACCGATTTTATTATATTGTTTAGCCATTCCCGAATAGAGAGATGCATAATGCTGGGAAATCGGTTCGCTTAATTCTATAGTAAAGTGTTTTAAGGGGGATTAGAGTTTTGAAGAAAGCCAACTGCAATAGCTATAAAGTAAATGAATAAAATTTCTTTGCAGTCGATTATACATTAGCTGTTCAATCGTTTTAAAGACGCATTTGATTTCTCAGTAATTATCTTCAGCAAGAGCAAAGTATGTTACAATGAAAATCGTGAGATTGTAAAAGAAATAAGTAGACAGAAGCTGTAAAGAATTTATGTGAACGTTGTGTATATTTTAAAAGTTTAGAAAAATTTTTATTGCAATAAGTTGTGTGTTATAAGTTGATGACTTGCGTACTTGAGCTAAATATTTATTGTTTATAGAAAGATATTAGCACGAATGAGAAGTATTGACTACTTGAATAATGCCATACATTATAATTGAAATATTCTACATTGTTGATTTACGTCTGATTGTCAAGATGATTTTAAGAATGATTTGTTGCGCGTAGTATATATAATTTCAGTTATTTTTAAAGGTTATTACTATATATAAAAGTAATTTACTTTAAAATTTGATAACAAAAAATAATGGTTTACACACTTTACGAAGTGATCGTACCTACGTCCTGTACTATAAAAATTGAATAACACATAGTAAAAAATATTCATACTTTCTTGTTTTTTAATGCCATATTGCCACACAATTATTAAATTACAAATAAATCTATAAATTTCCGTGGTACATAAAATTATGTTCAAGTATTAATGCCTTTATTTTATTATACTATTCCTAATTCGATATATTTATAGTATTTTTCAAAACTTATATATGAGTTTATAAATCGAAAATAGTAAGCTATTCTATTGTTAGATGAGATTGAAATTTTCAAAATGGCATTAAAATGCAAACAAGTAGGTGCATTTTTTACGTATAAAGCATTTTCGCGCGTATCTAGTTTTTTATGCTAGATCGACTTTATTGTCTCTTGTCCTTTAAAAATCTGTGATTCCCCGCTGTATTTTGTCGTGCTGCCATCTGCTGTTGCTCGAAAAGTACATATTGTGACCTCTTGAAAAATTGGCAATGTATAAATGAAAAAAAAGAAATATGTATGTACACACTCGCATCTATCTCGAAACGTCGAGACATTATTCCAATAGGTATGTTGTGTGAGGTAAAAAAGGGATAAGAGTAAGTCGCGTCATTGCGAATCACGTTCTTTGCAGCAAAATATATACTAACGCTTACAAAATGGAGAGTCGAAATGCATTTTGCTGTATATAATTATCAAGTGATAGTTCTAATGTTGAAGGAGATAAAAATTACATTTTTCCAGCAAATGCTATCGCGTATTCTTATAGCTTACTTTTTCCGTTAAGAGATTGAAGCGCTGGTAGTTTCAAAAAATATATATATACACATATATAAATAGATAGCTCATAAATGAAAAGTCATATTTCTTTACTTGATCGCTACAAGTATAAACTAAATGTTGTTGATAGAGTAGTTTATAAAAGTTTAGATAGATTTTTATCATTTTAGTGTTGGATCTAATAGGACTAAAAAAAGCTTTAATAGTCGAACACAATTTATTGAAGTTTCTTGAATCTTTTGCGGCATGGTGGTAGGTACGCTGAGCGTATTACCTGATTCGGATGCATTTTTCATTCATTTAAATTAGGTCAGACGATTCCATTGCTTTTTTTATGTTTTATCTTACTAAGATGTTTGTAAGTATAAAGAAATGTGTGTTTATAAATTTGTTTAAATTAAAAAACAAATGCTTAAAAATTTTAGTATTTTTTAGGGAAAGTATTACTTCTGATCGGCAAAAGCCCCAGTACTATTAATTAATGTTTCTTGAATTTTAATTATTATATTTAATACCAGTAATCAGTAATTATCATAATTATGAAAAAGTCATTTTATATTTCACTTTATTTCGTAGGGTTACTTGGAATAAAATAATTTGGATAAATGGTTACATGAATCCGCAAAAAGCTCTTTGATAGAGAAACTTCAATGAATTTTTTTCATAGCCTGCATATCTTCCTCAGAGAATATGAAGGTAAAATTATTTTGTAATTTTACAAGTAGTTCCGTACGCCTTAGAAACCCTATGACATATTTAACGAAGTTAAGACGTCCGTGTGGTATAGTTAAAGTGTCCTTAAGGATCACTCAAAAAAGAGAAAATTCTTCTAAAATATAAGAATGTAAAAATGACAGATTCTAATATTATATTTGCAAAAGTCTATAATGATATTTACATATTTCTTATTACATTAATATTTTGTTAAAACTTTTTTAAACTTTAAAAAAAATTGTACTTCAGTTTGAAATGACTTACTGAAATATAGCTCAATTCCATTTATAAAATCAGAAATATTGCAATATTTAAAGAAATAAAAAATTATATAAGTATACGACCAAACTATACTAAGAAACATTAAAAGCAATTTTTACATTAAGAAAAAAGCATGCAATGATTGTAATTTTGTCAATGGAATTGTGAAGTTTCAATATTCTTCAATTTAAGAAAGAAAAATAATTTTCCTCTAATATTTAAAAAAAATATACAATCAATAATTATTATGAATTAAAAGAGAAGTTTCCTGATTTATGTTTTTCGTGAAATAATAATTTTTTATTAATTGAAATATTTCACTTCTATTTTCTTATTTTTCCTTTGACATATATATTATATATAAAAGTTTAGTATACTAAACTAATTCTTCGATATATTAATATTAAAAAAATATCTCCTCAATAAATTCTGGAACGGATTGTAACCCACTTTTTATGAAAAGATGCTTTTTGCTAACAGAATAATCCGTAAAAGAAAACGAATCATAAATAAATTTAGCCATTGTGAATGAAATTATATACCTAAGTTTATAAAGCACCTATGGCGCACGAAGTTATAATGTACAAAGTACATACATGTAAACCAAGCTAAGTAAATTAAAATATTAACAAATGAAATTAAAAAAAAAATACAACGTACCTACACCCTCTACATCAGAGTACAATATATATTTTAAATTGGAAGCAAAATGAAATAATCTATTTTCGTTTGAATAACGTAAAGAATTATGTAATATACGAAAAGTATTGTCTGCAAAACTGTAAAAACCATTTAAGAAACAGACCAAGCTAATAATTTTATGAAGTTTCTTTGCTGTATCGTCATGAAGGCTGTGATGCGTTTGTGAACGCCAAATATGTTGTTAAGATGCCCTATGATAAAGTGCATACTTCCTTATAAACACTATCCACGCGTTTATTTGTAATAAAGTAAGAAAAATTTTAAGGTTGTTAGTTTGGTACATTCTGCTGGTACTTTTGTTTTTTTATGTATGAATGAAATAAATTTTAGCTCATATCGGCCAGAAGTAATGACAGCAATTTGCATTAATAACTCAGACATGCCTCAACAAGGAAGCAAGAAATACGGCGATCGCATCAAAAATATAATTATTGTAGTACATATAAGAAAATCAACTTCGAAATTAACAGCGAAGCTTCGAAGCCGATTATATTATTGTTAGATAAATAAACTATACACCGTTCCGAAAATAGTACAATTTTTTTCCCCTATTTTTTCCCTGCAAAAATCATTATTTTACAAAATATCTATTTTTTTTCAGTACTTCCATATTTAGTTTTTTGAATCAAGACAAATAAGATTAAATGCAACTCTGCATCTATGAGTACTAATCTAAATAACATATTATTACCATACTAGCGAATGGTTATATAATTTTTCCGATCTCAATAATAATTTATTGTTTTTCTGGTAACTTTTTTTACTCTTCATTATTCGCGAAGAATTCAATAACCAATATACTATTATAATAGCGGCTCCAATCAACGTCTCTATTGACTGTGTTAAGGCGGCTATGGTATAAATTGTTGATATATGCCGCTACTGGCTACAGAATTAATTGAATTCAAACGTATCGAAATATAGTTATAATCTTATAGTTTATTCCGAAAATATTCAATTGGAAAAGTGGTCATTTGGAGTTATGTCGTTTTCCCGAAGTTATTTAAAAAAAAAAGTGGAGATATATGAGTTTTCCGAGAGATATACTTATGGTTATTCCGGGAACATATTGAAAAATTTTGAGTTATTGCGTTTTTCCTTATGTTTATTCAAGACAACGAGTGCACTCTACTAATTTCTGCCATGATTACGTGATTACTGTTCGAAGATAAGAAATAAGGCATAGAACCTATTTTGAAAAACATATAACTTAAGTATGTGGTTTTTCTGGGAAGCCACCGATATAGATTGTTAAATTTTATATTATAATTTAAAATACTTGTTTAATTTATTACCGGTTTTGCTGTCTCAAAGAAAAAGGTTTGGAACGGTGAAATTTTTGGACTCTGAGATTTTGGTGATTTTTTATGTTTTTGGACACTCCGAGTCGAAGTATGCAATTTTTAGAAAATATTTGTATATGTACAAATATGAGAGCTAGCCCTTTTATACGGAAAAGACGATATACGACACGTATTTTCTTGTATTTTGGTCTTAGCTATAAAATGAGCTAAAAAATATATAATTTCTGGTTAAGATTTCTGCCAAGGCTTAAGCATATTTTAGCCATTTTTAAAGTCAAAATAACGTCTAAAGCAATTACCGAAAATGCTATATAGGTAAAAATATAAATAACTATAAAGATAAAAATAAAAGAATACATTGACCTTATAAATTACAATAATTTTTCGAAACTGGCGTATTGATTTTACTATCGCTGTAACAGCATCTACAAATTAATTTATATTATTATGAAAAAAACCTAATGCCGATGTAGGGTGGTTGCACCTGTAACCGGCAACCCCCCAGTTACCAGCCATTTTGTTTAGATTTACTTAAAAATAAAATTTTCTAAATTAATAAATGTAGTATTCTTGCAATGCGAGTTATTTACTTTGCAATTGCTGTTCTAAGATTCAAAATTATCCGTTTTCTAATCGTTAATCGCAGAAGAAAAAGTGGCCGGTTATTGGTCTTAGATGGACGGGCACAGGTGTATCCACCCTATATTAGCAATCTCATATAGGAGTAGGGTGGCTTTACCAGTAAATGAACATTTAAAGCCAGTGAATGAACGGATCACGTGATATGTTTAATCACTTAAATAACAATTTTATCAACGGATTTTATTAACCCATTAAGTCCCAAAATGACATTTTTTCATCACGGTTTTCAACGGCTGTACTTTCTGATAAAAAAAGCT
>UXGD01005766.1:0-13780 GCA_900474315.1 Torymus auratus
TCGTGTGGCCTTTTCACCCTCGCTTCGCTCGGGCGCAAACGTCCACACGAGGATAAAATCACTTTTTCGCACTTGTATCGAAAATAACTAGTGTGATACTTCGTGTGCAAAGTGCTATTTTTGCGCATGTTTGTAAACGTAAGCGTGCGTAAAAGTGGCTTTTTACGCACGGAGTGTCAAAAAACCAGTTACTGTACTATTTTTAATTCAATTATATAGACCAACCATCTATCAAATTTTCTATTTTTATTGTTTTTATATATATATTTTTTTTTGTTATATATCCTGTGTAAATTGTATTGCTTTTTATAAAATAGCCACAACTCACTTATTTTTAAATTAATAAAAAATCTTTTAGGTAAGTGCCACCATTAGCCGGATACATTGGATGTATGGCACGAATCACGATTAACATACATGTACTATATTTGCTTTTACTTGGGCTTCTATAAGAGATTGACCGAGTTATTAAGGTACTTAAAACCTTTTTTAAAGTACTAATATAGAATCACAAATGATAACATTAGTTACCAGGTGATAAGTTTAATTATGTTAACGGCCGTAATGAAAGCTGACATTATAATACAGTGTAATGTAAGGGTGTCACACTTACATTTATATATTTAATGTTTTACATTCAAACAGAATGAAAAATTACTTGATTGATGTTAGTATATTTTCGCCATGTATGTAAACAATATAAATTGATTCTCGGTTATATACCATCTCAAATTTTTATACCAAAATCTATGTTACACATTTTATCAATGTCTTTAATTTAAAGAGTCATTTGTCATTTTAGCTAACAATTTAGGCTTGTAACAATCAAAATGACTCATTGCAAATAATTTTGCTAAGTATATATAATAATATTCCCTACGTCTGAACTAAATATGAATTAACATCGTAATGGTACAAAAGTTAAAAGTTTCAGAAACTCAGTTACGTTACTATATAAAGTATTTTAAGGAAAAACGAGAAATTCAATTAAAATATTTTACAAACCCTTAAATTCAAGCAAAAATTATTACAATTCACTCAAGTTCAAAAACAGTTACCATGTATGCACGTACATATACATAATATAGCTTATGTCTGACTATCCATAATCCGTAACTACTTATGCAGACAAATAATGCGGATTTTTGTTGCAAGATGTGACAATTAAGTTAAACCTATCTTGTTGTGCATAAAGTTGTGAACAGATACAAATACAATTAACAGATCACGTATATGGATAAAAATAAATTTCGCTATTCACCTCCTCGAGCGCCTCTGGCGGCCCCGCTCTAAGTAGCGTATTGACTGTGACACTCGACGAACGTGGCAGTTCACCCATGTATGTCCCTTTCGCTGTGTATATACGTACAATATTTTGAAGAATCAAAGTAAAAATATAAAAAATAAAATAATATAATGTTAATTGTATTAAATCTGTAGATTTTATTATCAATGATTTTATGATTTTATATTTCAATCATTATTTTGTTAAGAAAAAACTTCATACAGAACATACATTAAAAAGTTATTTTTTATATTTTTGATTTATATTATGATTTTTATATGTATTTTTTCAAAAACAATCATATAATAATTATTTTAAATGCATATGTTTTTAAGAATAAAAAAACTTGACACTTTACACTTTTTACACTTTAACTTTATTTAAAGTAATACTGTATTTTTAAAATTCTAATCAGTAGAGGACGATTTAGAATAAAACTGTTTATAAAACAACTACTTTCTTGTAATTCAGCAGTTGGTTTTAACAGTAAGTTTAATGCAATATTCTGTATATACATATATTTACTAATAAAAAGACTTGAATGTCAATTTTTAAATTCATTTTAATGTATCAAATGAAATGATTTGTTCACAAATTGAGAAAATTATTAAAACAAACTGATTTATATTTGCTTGGACCAAATAAATTGAGAATTTAGTACGCATATTGAAGATTCATACAAATGGTGTTTTTAAGATAAAATTTGTAAGTGCATATTCAAGCAATATAAGTAGATTGTTCGCGATTTCCAAGTTTGCTGTTGGTCCCGAAAGGGAACCCTTATCCCCCAGAGCTTAAACTTTATAAAGATGTAATCAAAACATTCTCAATATATAACGTTGTGACGTTATAAATTAAGGATATTCTTCTCAATGAACTCCGTAAGATGATTTGAAAGCCTCTTTGTTATTGATAATATTATGAGAACCCGTATTTGATCGTTAGCAAGAGAAAAGATCTGTTACATTATTTACAATGAAATTTGTAGGTTGCATTTTAGTCAACTAGTACTGGAAAAATCCTGCCTTTTCTGTCAGTTAAAAAAAAGTAATTAAAGTTAATTAAAAAAGTATTTTATGTTGAAAAAGTTTTCGTATTAGGGCTCAAACTTTTTTAGTTTTTTCTTTCTGATTTTTTCACTTTTAATATATTTACTTTTACTGTTTAAAATAACCAATAATTATCAATTGTTTTAAAAATTATTATGCAATAATAATTAATAACATCTGAAGTGTTTTATGCAATGATAAATTCAAACGAAATTCCACGTACTTCTAAATATATTTAAGATTATTTTAAATTTTATAGATATAATTTAATTTTTATTCATTTAAGAATATTTATTCATTAGTTGTCTTTAAGTTATGTTCTTAATTAAAAAATTCAGTATTGATTTCTAGAAATATTAACAAATGTCATAGATTTTTTTACGTAAAATAAAAATATCAATCCAATTAAAAGTTACGATTCAATAGCTTCTACAAGCACAGAGTTAAAAAAAATACAGAGAATTGCATCTTCATTAAGCTGGAGCTCCATTGATGCTTATACGTATCGTTATAAGCAAATTATTTCAATATTTGAAGAGTATTGACGCAAATTATTTAACGTAGTTTAGTTTTAATACGAAACGTTCAGAAGTTGCATTTTTATTAACACTTTAAGTGTTGACAATATATATAGGCATTTTAAATCATATGCCAATTTGTATTTGTTTAGCTTTTTGAAGCAATAAAATTATATTTCTTTAATATGAAATAATTTATTCTTTTGAACTAAAGTTATATAATTTCATAAAAGAAAAAGTACATCCCCCTGTGGGTCATACAGAACTACAGGGAAACATAGTTTGTTTCAAATTTTTTACGTTCCAATATGGGTCGTACAGCACTTAAAGTGTTAATAATTATTAATAACTACTAGAACGTATAAATTAAACAATGCATATTTTTTGTATATTACAATTCTAAAACCAATTTTCTTTAGATGTGTAGAGAAGATAAAGTTTATTTTACTAACGTAACATATTTCTCATTTTGTATCACATTTTGAAATAGTACCACAACATTATATTAGAAAAGCCATCTCTAAACTTAATGATAAATATTATTCTTTATAAAGCTATACTAACACAAACAATATTAATCACAGCGAATAACTTCAAATAATGTTGACTAAAAGATTACTATACAAAGTAGTTCGTAACGGTTACGCTGATTAATATTTTATCTAATTGTTAAAATCTGAAATCGTTTAAAAGCTTGGACAACAAATTCGATATACATTTTAACCATATTATTAAAAATATTGTATAACAGTAGCACAGTGTAAAATATCTACCTTCTTTTGCTATAAATTGTTGATTTGTAATAGACACAAGAAACAAGAAAAAGATAAAGAGAGTACTGTATGCTAAACATATAAGAGTAAGAGGGGCAAACCGTACACGTGACAATTCTAGAGTCGTTCAGCCGCACAGCGTTGCCATGTTTCTGAGATTTCACGTGGGCTTTACTAAAATACGCACATTTAGCTTCCTTTCATTCGTTTATCTAACAAACGGCGCCACCACTGCGTGTTTTTTATATCATAATGATGGTCGAGAACTTTCGATCTATTCATTTTAAACTTTATCAATATTCTAATCTGATCAAAATATTTTATTAACTTTATGATAATCTTAAAAATATTGCACATAAAATTTTAATTTTTTCCAGAAAAATGTGAAATTAATCGTTTCTTGATATTTATCATGTTATTTGTAATATTGAGATTCATTTATTAAAAAACTAATGTGCTTGATTTTATTAGATCATCCTTAAAAATATAAATACCTAACGTGATTAAACCACTATCGCAAATGAACAGTATTTGATACTGGATCATAAATTTAATTATTAAAGCTATTACATTGGCTTTTATAAACGTTGAAGTGCTGCATCTGGAAAGAATTTTATCGACGCATGAGAGATAAGTGTATCGGCATTACGCCACTGCCAATGTAAATTCAATTACACAGAACTAATATGCAGTATTCATTCGAAACAAATCGTAAGATTATTTTCATTTTGTCCCAATCTGCTACTATTTCCATTTTCCGAAATAATCTACGCCTTGAAAAATGATGCGACTAGAGATGGGCTTGGATGGTACGCCCATAAACGACCTACTATTAGTCTCACATCAAACTTTCTCGAAGAGAAAGCTTTACATCCGTGAAAATGTTTAACATTGAGGTTCATTTTGTTACTTCGTAACTTTATTACTTGAATTTTGTGGGAATCCATCAACATAAAGTTATATTTCAAGATTTTTATAATATTTAAAATCGAATTGTTAAATACTAAATTATTTTAACTACAAACTGCTAAATGCATCCAATGCCAATTATTATTAATGTGTTCTAATAACTATTACATATTTTTTTTATATCAAATTCACATCTTAGTTTCCGTTTTAAAAATTTTTTTCATATTTTCATCATGAACTTATATTAAATATAGTCTCAACAACTTTTCTTGTATTTATAATATGAATAAAATCTAAATTTTTTAGTATATCTGTATTCATATTCCAGTAATCTATTATATATTTTAAAAATTAATTAATTATGAGTTATTTTTTCAATACTGTGAAGTAATACAGTATTGTGCCCATAATTATTATTGTTGAAGTTTGTGTGTGCTAAACAAGTTTTGAGTTATCAATCCTTTGCAAAGACATCTCACTGAACTAAGAGATATGTTTTTTATATAACTATTATTTAAAGGATGATACAAGTACAAATATAAAAAGTGTAAGTTGTTTCAGTACAAATAATGCAATGTTGTTTCCTTTGTGAACTATGTTCTTACTTGAGAAAATAGTATGGACTCTATACATAAAACTTCATACCTATCGACTGATTAACGCTTTCAAATGTTTATTCTTAACCACTAAAGGTTACTAATTATATTAATAGTTCGCTCTTCAAATCCTACAACTAAAAATTGTAAAATAATTCATATTTAGTTAAATACGGAGTGATGAACGATAATTTTCTATGCGATTTTACACCTTGTACCAATTTTCGAGCCACGGGCGCAATAGTTTAAATCCTTGTGTGATCCTAGATCCCTCGACCTTCGGTCTCAGCGATCTCACGTCACGTGAATGAAAATTTGTATCCCCCAAGTTCCTAGAAAAGTACTATTTTTCTAAAGCGACATCCACTGATTTTCCCTTTATAGCATATTTCAGAATAAGGTTTCAAACAAAGTTGTCTATCTTACTGATGAGCATTCTATAGGAGTTAATTTTAGCATTATGTATAATTAATAACTGGATAATATTACCGGAACGTGAAGTGTTGACACATTCACGGCTACGGAGAAAATTAAAAAATAGTAGTACTCGATACTAGTGCGAATAAACATGATTCTTGCACGCATGTGACTTTGTCGTGTATCGAACATTATGTATATCTTGCATCCTTGTAAACGTAAATGTGCGTAAAAGTAGCACTTTATGCACGGACTATCAATAAAATAATTTTCTTCTTGATGGCGTGGGCGTAAAATAGGGATTTTGCGGGGCCACGTGAAATTTACACCACATGAAAACTACATGACGTAAATTTTTCACCTCCGCAGGCGACTACCCCTTATTTTAAGTCCGCAACACGGGCGTCGAATTTATGTCTCGTGTGATGCACAGAACTCGGGGCGTAAAATTTCACTTTAGGCCCTAGAAATAAAGAGTACTATTTCTTTTTATATCAGATTTATTGAACAAGTGAGAAATAATAATTCACGATTATTATTTTTATAAAACAGGCGAACGCTAAAATATTACAATTTAAGAAATAGTGCAGGTCATATATGACCCGTATAGCACTAAAGATGTTAAAGTTAATTTTTCAAATAAGTCTCTTATTGATGAACGTTCTGCAGGTAGTTAATTTTAGGATCGCGTATAAAGTTGTAGTTAGGGTAGCATACGCAGCTATGTTTTACAATGCTTAATGTATAAATTATACTTTGACAATGACGTATCAATGCAGTAGAGAAAAAATAAATAGGGTTCCTGATTCTTTAACGTCAGCTATCCAAAATTATTAATGCGGCTCTATCGGCTCAAAATCTTGGACGCAGAAAAGCACGACTCGGACGAAAAGAGCGATTGAGTTGTGCTTCTCTTCGTACGGGGCGTCGATACATATACAAGTAGCTACAAAATCTGAAAAATATGGTTTATAAATTGTTTCAAAATTTTCAAAATTTTGTACTTGTTTACAAGAGTATGTAATCTGAATATTTATTAATCTGTAAAGTGGCCATATTAGCTACATGGTAAAAGTGCAGTTAGTCCGTTTTCTTACTTAATTCTTAAAAAGAGTAATTTCATTTTTGAAGTCTCCTGAGTTTCTTTTCTAGTAAAAAATAGATTGCATTTGAAAAAAAAAATGAAAAAACTTTATTAGATTAAATTGGACGGATTAATTACACATGACGAAGCATAGTCAAATAATAGTTTTCGCAACAAGTGCATAAAGTACGATTTTACACATCCGTAGTGATCGAATACACAAACGACTGCGTAGCCGGCCACGAGTGATATCTGGCTGCTACAAATTTGTAAATCGTACGCACGTGTTCTTTTTTTATATAGTATGCGCAAATAGTATCTATTTTACGCATTGTTTTTGGTGAGCAAAGTGCGCAAATAGCTTTACGCACACTTCGTGTACCATTTTTACAGTCCAGTCTATCAAAAACGCACTCTGTACATTTTCATATCGTGTGAAGTCAATATCACTTCTAGGGCATTTTCAATTTTTTTCCTCATGGAGGATGTATAAGCATGCTTGCAGAAACATACAAAAAATGATTTCGTATAAGGGGTGACTGTCTGGAATGGCATACTTATGGACATTCTTGTATTTTTCGTTGTTTTTATTTAGGTAATTTTCTATTTTCACTAATTATGTTTTTAATCTTTCGTACGCTAACCCAATACAAATATCGAGTGACGGCGATCATTTTAAAAAATCTAAAACTGAATTTAGATAATGTAAAATTCGATGTGAAAATCTGTGATTGGCTCCAACATCTCTTTAATGTGACCAAATTACCTCAAGTTACCTTGTATTATAAAAAATCGTTGTGATTGATAAAGGGACAATAACAGCCAGACCTACCCTATAAATATGCATTAAAAATATAAGTTCAATAAAGTGCATAGTTTTGATATTGTATTATAATCTATACATATAGCATAAAGGATAACATTATTATATAAAATATACTATTATTAGTCTTCGATTACTACGCCCTCGCTCGTAACATATATAATAACTATTAGCTATATTCTTATGGCACTATCAGTATCCATAGTTTGTATTGATCTTAGTGATTTATGCTTAAACTTAATCAAAAATGTATAGTTTAATTAATAAAATGCATAATCGATAATTAATCGAAATTCGATCTATGAATTTATGAATTTGAGACAGTAACTCTCACAGTCACCTTATACCACGATATTTCTTACAGGATGGTTAAGATTAATGTTACAGTTTCTAAAATTAAACAAATAGATTGATAGATTTCAATACTTTTTAACGTTCATTTAATTAGATCAATAAAAAAGGGGCAAGTATAATAACAGACTAATTGCTTATGTATGTCAATGTATGTAGGTCATTTGCTTTAAACCTTGTATCATTATTCTTAAGCTTCAATTTTGTAAACAAGAATTAACTTGGACATGTTTATTACCTATTTTACTTCGTTTACCAGAGTCACTATAAATTTTTTGGTGAAAAATAATATGATATTTCAAGTAAAAAAATTCTAAAAAAGAAAACTAAGATACTTTCCTGATAAATCTACTTAGCAACCTATCCATGATTTAGAAAACCCCCCTATTAATGTTTTAAATGTTTATGTTAATAAGGTGAAACACGTGAGCCTACTTTACTCAGGAAACGTAGAAGAAACTTTCAATAAATGAGGAATATTGTGTAGACATAAAATGTTTGCCCTCACAGATAGATTACATGTATATTTGAATATATGTATAAGTATATGTACAGTGCCTATATAGAGAGAAAAACCTATAGGAGCAAAATACTTTTCGTTATTTTGACTTCCTAGACATGACTCTGGGATCAGAATTTCTCCAACATATCCGAATATTGAGATATCTGAAGTGTAAGATTTTGTATACATCTTAAAAACAAAGCTTAGTATTTTTATTCATTAATTTCGGCAACAAAACAGTGTAAGGTAATATTATATTTCGATACTAGTACGATAATAATGATTCGTAGGTATCGAACATTATTCTTTGACACTCCGTGCGTTAAATCATACTTACGCTCACGCTTGCGCTTCGTAAGATAATATGAAGATTTATTTTACAAATATATAGTACTTATTTTAGGTTTAATAGTACTTTTATACATCTAACTCTTATAATAACTAAACTGAACTTTAATGATGGTCAATGATACTATTACCTTAGTACTTCTTGTCTTCTTTATAACCCATTTTGAGTCTTTATAAATTTTTCAAAATTAACACAATGATACTTCGGAGAAAAAATTGTGGAATGAAGATTCAAAATGGATTTTAAGGAAGACAAGTAGTACAACATTGTTGTGTTGACATAACAAGACATCGGTAAAATCTTACACTTCAAATATCTCTAGATTAGGACGGATGGAGCAATTCTGACCCCGAATTCATGTTTAAAGGGTCAAAATATATAAGAATATAGTGATCTGGTCTCTCGGACAAAGCACTTGTTATCTTTATCTTAAAGACGCTTAATACGTAATATTAAGAATGTCCAAATGTTCTAATAATATGTTACAACATTTAACTGAATTATCATCATAATAAATCGACAAGAGATTTTATTAGTCCGTTTATTTATTCTCCAATTTTTATAAAAGATCTAGAAATTATAAGAAACGAAAAAAATGTTAATTCAACTATAAAAAAAGAGGATTTCATAAAAATAATTTTTGACACTGTCATTGTGGTTCTGGTACTAAATTCTTACGTAATCTTGTAAATTCGAAGTATATATTTGATAAAATGGTATTTTACATCTAACTATCTATAGCTGTTCGACACCATCATAGATCGTCAAAAAAGGGAAACACTTGGTAGCTACGACTGGGCGTTGGCTGGGCAACTTTCTCCTATACTAACAATAAATTGCAGTAATCTTCAATTATGTATGATTGGAAATTTTTCATGCCAAGTATAGAATAGCTTAAGAAACATTAGCGAACTGATTAGAAATAGTAAGAATATTTGACCAATTTGAGAAAATTCAGTTTATACTAATTATTTAATCATAATTTTACATAAACCAATAGTTTGACGCTAAACGCATCGTCTTATGGAGTGCGTTTATATGCTGCAAGCACGCGTAAGTACCTTCCCGAACATACTCATGCCAAGTGTTTAGCCGACAGCCGCCGAGGCGCGGCAGCACATGACGGCGCCGTTGGTATGCAGAGTTGTATACAGATATGGAGACGAGCAAACGCCTCTTTCATGCGATACGAATTGCAGTTGTCGATCAGTGTTAAGTATAATTTTTTCCCCCAAAATAGCAAAAATAAATGATGCAACATTTCGCAGAAACCACGTATTATAAATTTATTGCGGAATTATAAAAAGTTGTTTGTTTAGACAATAAATTAGACGAATGAATATTTTAAGATGAAAACTTTGTGGGACCTTTTCGTCAATTTAGGCTGTAGAACCTAATGACCTGGAAAATGATTTGTGCGTTTTCCAATAGCCGCTTTCAATAACTACACTTTTTGCTAATGATGCGAAAAGCAGAACGAACCCTTTAGCCACATCTCTGGCCCACGATTGCGGATGTTGAATATCGTCCAAGTACTGACCGCACCCAGTGCTGCTATAGTCAGGTAATTGGTCGAGTGTAGTTTTGATACCCCACCAAAGTATAAGTAATCAAAATGAAATTTCGTTATCTAACTTATTTATTTGTTATTAAATATGATTTTTGATGTAAAAATGGAGATTTCCTAATTATATACTCTCGCTTAAAGAGAAACTTGTAAAGTTTATTTAAAAATTTGTTAACACGTTGGAGATAACTAGTACGTATGTTCATTAATTTTTCAAAAGTTAATTCTTGATTTGATGCACTGAGAAAAATGTGCGTATAGACGTTACTGCCATGTCGGTTAATTGCCGAATTATAGTTATAGTTTCTATGTTTCTTAGTAAATTATGCTATATTATAGTATAGTTTCAACTATAATTATTGTAAATGCAACTATAACATAGTTATTTTCACTATAAAATGAGGTAATGACAATGTTTCACTATACATTAGTATAACAATAACTATATTTTTACCCCAGTGTGCAGAACCCATTACACAAACCACGAGTACTTTTCAACTTTAAATATGTTTATAAACAAACGGTTCAAACCACAATTACCAGTAAAACGTTTGACGCGCAAGCAAGTGAAAAACTTTCGTCAAGGAAAATTCATCTCAGCGGCGTCTTACAACCGAGTCTCGTTACATTGAGTCCCCGCGTTTCCCTGAAACAAAAGAACAGTAGACACAAAACATCTGCGGGTGAGGCCCGGCCGAATCCCCGGGACAATTATGCTGCTCGCCCCCGGCGCACTAATCCCTATAGCAACGTACTATACCTATAGTAGAATCTCGTAGAAAGGCTTTCTACGCGTCCGCGCGGGCTGCAGGCTAAGAATTTTCCAGCTTTTTATGGCACACGGCCGAGCGAATTCGGACGAAGAGCGAAGCCAAAGTAGTCGCTGGTTATATGCGTGAATATGAGTTAGAAGGACACGCTTGTCAAATGGGGAAGAAAGAAAGTTGCCCGTAGTATCTATACTTATACACAAGGCTGAGCGTGAAGTTTTTTTTTCAATTTTTTTTCTGCGGTAACGAGAAAGAAAACATTTTAGAAGGGCAACGATTTTATTGATATATTACATTATTCATTATATTCGAATAGTATATTTGTCTTCTATCGGACAAATTGACGAATTCGTATCTTCCTACAAAATTGTATGCTTGTTTATTTTGGCTAAATTGTAATTTTCGTGAAAAATAATTGTTTGTATAGTTTTAACATTATACTAAGTGTAATAAGATAACTTATTAATTTTCATATTTGATACTTAGACTATCTAACAAAAAATGCGGATAGTAACTGGCGGTTTGGCAGATGCAGCATAGTTACTGTATGTGCTTACCTTGACCGATTGCTGAAACTACAAAGCGTTGGAATGTAAGTTGTTCAAATGTCGGTCGAGTTCTCCTAATCTTACAGGATCGATCAGACGAAAATTACATAATCTCGAAATAGACAAACGAAGTGTAAAAGGGGCGATTCGGAATCCCAGCTACCTCAAAGCCCTACATGATTTCTCCGAGTAGAATTACCAATTATTCGTTCGTCTGAAGGCTTTCCTCAATCTTCAAATACAATATGTGAAATATAGGCAGCGATTAGGAATTTAATAAATCATTAAAACAAAAATATAGATGACTGTACGCAAACGAGACCGTGATAAGGGAAAATCATCATTGTTTATAAACAAAGTAAAATATCTGAGCAAATCCATGGAACTTTTAACATTTGCGTGACTATTGTTTAAAAGTAATTTACTGCTGCTATTAAAGTGCCCTTCTAAGCACATAAACGATAAAGGGTGTACCATATTCAATTTTTAAGCAGAAAACCAGTCCTCTAAACCATATTAGTGTGCCACAAAGGGCACGTTGCAGGGATGCAAAAAACTATCAGAAAGTGCAATTTTGAAAACGTAAACTTTTTGACAGTTTTCTGCATCCCTGCATTGTACCCTTTGCGGTACACTAATATGGTTTACAGGACTGATTTTCTGCGTAAAAATTGAATCTGGTACATTCTGTGTCGTTTATGTGCTTAGAAGGGCACTTCAATAGCAGCAGTAAATTAATTTTAAAAAATAGTCACGCAAATGATAAAAGTTCCATGGATTTACTCATACCTATACTTGAATGATAAAATATTTTAGGAGCAAAACATCCTGTACATATATTGCACCCTGGAATGTAAAGTTCAAAGGTTCCGGAACGAACGTCCTCGTGGACCCTTAGTCCGTGCATTTGTAAAGATGCAAAAATAAAAAATAGTCGACATCTGTGGTCTACAGAAAAAAAAATTAATTCTATTGACAACAGCAAGGAGCCAATGACAATACACATATCACGCACATACTGATTCATACGTACACATAATACATGTACAATGATTCACAACCGCACACTTACGCACAAACTATAGTTATAACATGTACATGATATAAACTCGCACATGCAGATACATGCATAAATTGTATCCATTAACACGTATGCGTACGCGTGTGTGTGCGTGTGTGTAGGTACACCTGTGCACATGCGTTCTATATCAGTGCGTTCATAGATGCGCGCACAAGTGTGACAATGTGTATGCACACGATTGCATGATCATGTCTGGACACGTGTACGGTGTCTATTTGTGTAGTTATGGTGCGTATTTGGGTGTAGTTATGTTCATGAAGCATATGAGTACGGATGTGAAGATGAGTTTTCGTGTGCTACCCTGTGTGGGTAGTCGACTTATTTTATTATTTGACTTCGGGTCGATGGAAAATCCCAATTATAAACTGCATTATATCAAAAGTTTAATTCTCCTCATGCCTTTGTAAAAATCAGATTTTTACCAATGTATTCAAAAATCTTTTTGTAACAAAAGCACGATTTTAACATTTTTTTTACCTATACAACGGGACTAGAGTGAGAGAGAGGCGAGCGAAAAACATCGCCATCAGGCGTTTCTCCACTTTTATCGGCCAGTACTTGAGTAGCGGGCGGTTTTCAACTTGAGTTTTTCCACTTTTATCGCCCGTTAAAAAGTTTTCAGAAATTTAAAAAAATATATCGATAATATAGTCCCAAAATATGTTGAAATTATTTAAATTGGACTGTCAAAAATAGATTTTATTTAAAATATCAAGTAAATAAAAATTAAAAATACTCTTTTCAGCACACGGTCACCGTATCTAGAAACGGTCACATTAGCCCTGCTTTAGTGTAACGCGTGCATACATTACAAAAAATATGCGGTGTGCACCAAGAGCTAAGTGGGCATGCCTCGTGTGATCCCATCTTCGGCTCGCAAAACGCGTTCGCGTTTGGCTTGTGCTTGCTCACCTTCAAATCGTACTGCAAACTCCACACTTGGTTTAAAAAACCTAATTTTACGCCCTTGGCACGCAATATACTAATTCACGTAAGGTAAGTCAGGGTAATTCGGCCACTTCGCTAATTCAGCCATGTTTCTAGTTCGCTATCTTTACTTATCCGAAAGCTTAAATAAACAATGTCGCGAGCTTCCAAATATGAAAAATATACGTTTTGTACAGTTTTTAATTGTTTAAAAATGACCACCACATTATT
>UXGD01005767.1:0-13778 GCA_900474315.1 Torymus auratus
TCCCTTCTCTACAAGGCGCTAAAAGTGTGCGACGAGGAGAAGGTAGCACTGCTCCTAGACTACGGCGCCAAATGCGAGGATCCTACGTCAATCGCCACTTTCGTAGCTGCTCACAGCTCCGTGCTGGTGATGAAGCTCCTAATGGACCGTGGCATCGTGCTCGACATCAACGCCAAGGATAACAATGGTAAAACTCCCCTCGTGGCAGCAGTAGCACACTGGCAGCAGATGCATATGGTCCAGTACCTACTGCAGCAAAATGCTACCGTGGTAGACAGTGTAACAGGCAGCGCGGAAGCCTTGGTCGAAGCTATAAACCTGTACGATCGGGAACAATCCTGCTTCGTCTCTGAGAAAGTCGTCCATCTCGTGCTCAAGTACGTCGCGTACAATGTGATCAATTTCAACGTACCATTACGCCAAGAGGACGTTAACTTGATACACGAAAGACGCGACTTAGCTGTAATGTACGAGAAATACATCAACGAAATAACAACGATGGCGGATACCCGGGTTATGGGCACGCATGTCACGTACTTCGAACTATTCGGCAAAAGGCATAATGCACTGGCCGATTGTCTGCGATACGTGGCTGTGAGATATGGCCTGGCGAGCAATTTACATCGAAAACTGTTTCCCAGCTATGGACCGGAGCTTGAGGTGAACTGCGTCGCTGGTATTAGACGGTTAATGCTGATGGATAGTATGCAGGAGGTGTTGCACGAGACGCTGTTTGAGATGCAGTTGCCGTGCGAGGTGATGGCTAAGATTGCTGAAGTCATGACTACGAAGGATCTGGAGACTAGCGTGATTGGCCAAGAATTATCAGGATGTTTTTGAATGTATGGGTTAGATTAGGTTGAATGGTGTGATGCAATCCTCGGTAATTGCTATATATTGCGATATATATATATATATATACGTAAGATTTTTTATTAAGATTTTTAATGTTATGATTTTTATGTAGAGTATAAGCGGATGTTAAGCGAGTCTATACTTGTCGTTATGATTCAATCGTTAATGTTAGTATAATAGTGCAATTTTATGTCATTGTAATATATAACCTTTGGGAAAATGGAATAACGTAATATATTTTGGCATATTAGATTGTTAGTTCAGTGTAAGTTTAGATTGTGAATAATGTAATTTCAACGAAATCGGTTATATTATTTGTGAAATTTTGAATATTTTAAATATTTTAAATTTTTGTTTATAGTACTGTTTAGTATGCGAATGATATTGTTCTCGTGTTCGGATATGTATTATTTCATATTTTACAAATTTATGTGAAATAAAAGTTTTAGAGTGTAAAATACATCAATGTATGGAATTACAATTCAGAATATTCATACAAGTGGAAAAATAGTTATCGTAATTAAAACTATGCTGTTGGTTTAATTATGACTATTCAAGATTTTTATAGACATTCCGCGTACCTTCCAAGATTCTATAATAAGTGGGCCTGATGAACAGATTGTACTTCATACTTGTCGGTATGATTAAATCGTTAATACAGTAAAATTTTATATCACTATATGATACTTACTACAAATGGAATAACGTAACATGTTTCGACTCATTAGATTGTTATTTAAGTCTGAGTTTCGACTGTAAATGTTATAATTTTTACAAATCGACCATATTATTTGTTTAATTTTAGATCTGTAGTACTATTTGTCGTATATTACATGTCAAATATAAGATTTATAATGTATCGATGTATAAAATTATAATTCTAAATATTCATACAAATAGAAAAATAATCATCATAATCAAATTATGCTTTCGGGTTAGTTAATTGACTATTCAAAAACCTTATTTATAGATTTCCCGTCCGCCTTCTAACATTCAACAATCTTTTCTCCCACCGCAGACCGCCTTAGTTATCCACCTTACCCCCCCACCCCTTCGCGGCGAACTCTCTTCTCTCCCACAATACATCAATCGCATATCCCAATAACATCTATACGCGCCCAAAACACCGCAATACATCTATATACTTGCGCACGCACAGGCACACACACACACACACACACACACTCACCAATAATAATATTCAAGTAATCTAATGTTCGAAAACTCAAAACTCAGTGCGTCTAAACTGACAGTGCCGATCGAACGTTTACGTGTCTGTCTTATAATACGTTTCGTGGGTGTCCGTTAGATTTCAAGAGGCGTCAAACAATCTTCATAGAGGAACAACAATAACAAGAATACTGTTTATTGTAAAATTATAGCTGGGCTAAACGGTTTAAACGTTTTGAGGACAATTTAATAATATAAACTCTGACACTTAAAGCTTTTAAAGGGAATATAGGGTAAGTCTTGTGAATGTTGTTTAATTTTCTTAATGAATGATAACTGTAATCATTGCAGGTAGTTCTACAGAAATGATGGCCACTAGTAGTAACAACGGTGACACTAAAAAGGAAATCGCGAAGTTGAAGAATTTATTGAAAGGGGACAAGGGCGCGTACGAATTTTTCGCAGCAGTCGAACAACAAGATTTCAAGACCATAGAGGAGCATATTAAAAATGGGGTCAACGTAAATAAGAAAAATTTGCATGGTCTTAATCCTTTGCACATTGCCGCTCAGATAGGAAACCCGCGTCTAATCGACCTCTTACTGGCGAAGGGCGCGAGCATAAACCTCCGCACTGCAGTATGTCGGCGTACTGCTCTCCACATTACTGTAGAGCAGCAGCATATAAATATTGCCAAGCAGTTGTTGGAGTGCGGTGCGAAGGTCAACATCGATAACAGCGACGGCGACAGTCCCCTATACGAGGCCACTCGCCGTGGGAACTTGTATTTAGTGCGTCTGTTGATAGATCACGGCGCCGATCCGAATTTTGGCTCGACACCACTTATCCTCGCGCTCGAACTATTCCACGAGCCCTTAATCAATTATCTACTGGAACACGATGCAAAAGCTCGAGGTAAGAACGACGAGGGCGACGGTCTTCTGCACATTGCTGTTCAAGCTACTTCCGACCCGGCCACCCGGTACAAAGTCGTCGAGGCGTTGCTGGCGCACGGCGCGTCGATTAACGAACCGAACGCCCAAAAAGCCACACCGTTGCACTTAACTCTTCACCGTGGTGACGCCCAACTAGTCGATCTGCTGATTAGATCAGGCGCAGACATACACGCGAAGGATTCGCGTAACCGGTCGATCCTTCAGGTCGCGGTAATCCGCAACCTGCATGAGGTAGTGTTGAAGCTATTGACCATGGGTGCCAATCCGAATGACTACGACTGTGAGAGCAATGGTATATTAGCAAATGCGATTGATCAGAACAATGAGCTGATGGTAAGGACGTTGCTGAAATACGGCGCTGACCCGACTACGAAAAGGGCCGTCCACGTGGCCGCTGAGCGTGGATACGTAAAGATTATGAAAATCCTTCTGGATCATGGTGCAAAGATAAACTGGACGAGGGAAAGAGAGTTGACGCCTCTGCACAGGGCAATAGAGGGTGGGCATAACCTCATGGTACATTACTTGCTGGACAAGGGCGCCAATATCAACACGACCGTTTTGTCGAATTTACCTCTGCGAAAAGCTATCACTTTGTTCAATGCGAAAAGTACAAACGAAAATTTCAACTTCATTGTGTCAGATATATTGAGGCACATCGCCTTGCTGGTAGCTCGAGGCCAATACGTTCACGAGGAAAACATGCGACTGATTCGCAAGCAGAGCACCACGACTAAGCGCTTCGATGAATATTTGAAGGAGCTAACGGAGATGAAGAATACGAAGGTCAAAGGCACGAACGTGCCCTACTTCGATCTACTGAGCATGCAACACCATGAGCTGATTGATTGCCTCAGATCCATACCAGTAAGGGAGGCAATACAGAGATATGAGCATCGGCCGCTCTTTCGCTATTACTCATATAGCTTAGAGTTCCGTTGCTTAGGGGCGATGTATTGATTGTGCCTGAGAAAGCTAATTTTGGGGTCTTTACGCACCATCTTTCAGTCTGTACTGCCATACGAGGTAACTAGAATGATTGTTGAACAATTGTCGACAAATGGTTTGAAGAATTATATAAATTTGTCGGAGTTACTTTAGAAAGTTTTCAGAGTATCGGTTGTGCCTCTAATCCAATTTTAGCGTTTTTATTACCCTTTGTAATTATAAAGCTTTTTATCGAATTATGATACCTAATGAGCTGTATTGGTTCATTTAATAGTAATTAATTATATCCGAGATATGTGATTGAAGCTTTTATTATTGTATCGTATTTTTATATAGAGACGTCGGATTGAATTTTACTGTTGTAACTATTTTTGTAATGAATATATTTCATCTCTTTAACATCTAGATTTTAACACCGCCGTTATATTTGTATTTTTATATGTGTCTTCGTTTAGGGAACTCTTTCCTACATATTTAGCTTAAATAACTTTATTGAACAATAACAAAGTTATGTTCCGTAAAAAAATTTTGAAAGAAGTATAATAGTTTGACATGAAATACTATATATCATTATATTACATGATCGCGAAGATAATGAATAAACATATTGTATAAGATAATGTGCATGTATATTATACTAAGATATTTTGTAATAAAAAGTTATATATAATGATAAAATAAATTTATTCTGATCAAGTAATGTAAATAATATAATATTTTGATTTATTTGATTGTTAGTTAAGTGTAAGTTTCAACTGTTAATATATTATAATTTTTACGAAATCGATTATATCATTATTATTGTATAATTTTAGATATTTTAGAGTTTTTAAGTCTATGGTACTCTACCTATTTAGCATAGGATGAAACTGTTCTCGTGTTCGGATGTGTACATTATTTCATATTTTACAAATTTATGTCAAATAAAAGATTTATAGTGTAAGATTCGTCGACGTATAGAATTATAATTCAGAGTATCCATATACAAATGGAAAAATAGTCATTCGTAATTGAAATTATGCTGTCGGATTAACTTCCTATCTGCAGAAACCTTATAGAAATATCCCACCCGGCTTCTAACTTTTTTCGCACCACACGCACAGCTAGAGTTATCCATCTTACAAGCGCACTCCAGAAACGCAAACCTAAAACAAACGTGCAACACCCGCTCTCGAACCATTTTCTCTCACACAGTATACACCTATCGCACATCCCAATAACACCTAACACCCGCCCAAAACACCGCAACACACCTATCTTCACACACACACACACTCCCACATCCGCCTTCTCTGTATTATTAATTAGACGCAGTGCGCGCGCGTCGTGCCCAATCAATTAATCGCTCATGGGAAAACGATCGCGGGAGCGTCGCGCCGAGACAATGCGGCACACGACCCTTTGTGCGGCGCGCTAATGAGCGGCTCCTCTCTCTTTCTCTCTCTCTCTCTCTTGGGGGGATGAAAATCGAGTGCGCCGGGGCTCTCTTTCATACGAGCGCGCGCGCGCACGGGTATATAATAATGGAGACGCGCACGGCGGCATAGGCCTTTGAGCCTGAGAAAGAGTTGGAGGGAGTTGACTGACTGATCGCTCGCGGGGAGGGTAATAAGGGGTAGGTATATATGTACGCGTGCAGAGGCTGTCGCGTGATTTTTTCAGCGTACACGATGCTGTTGCAGGAGATGCGTGTGCGGGAAGTATGTCGAGTTATGGAATGATGTTTGGATTGTGTTTGAAATAAAGGAGGGAAGGTTGATAATGGAGTATAAGGTTTCGCATTTTATGGGGTAAAAAGTTGAATAAAAATCCACGATTAGCTGTCATGGAAAGATGACAATATTATTATTTTATCCATAAATTTTCAATTTGCTATTTTTATTTTTTTTTAGCGAACAGTAGGTAATTAAATATTATTTTGAATGAAATCTATATTAAGTATGTACAAAGTAAAACGTACCTGCGATTGTAGGCGCTTCCATGGACGATTATGGTGTACCTATTTACTGTTATATGAGTTTAGAAGCTTATCTTAATTTATCATCAAGGAAAATTAAAGCCAAGATGAATTGAAACTCGAAGTATAGGTATTATTCGTATGAGAAAAATGATACAAAATGGGTTATTATAGAAAGATATATCATTTAAATAATCAAATATATAAGTATTCAAAAGCTTTTATTATTTTACGCACATTTACCATCTTCCGCTAATATAAAAAACTAATGTCTAAAGACATAGACGAATTATACACGAACCCGACAAAATATCAAAAAACTCACTTCCTTGTTGAATCTCTGCACCAACAAAGATAAGAAACGATTCAAAAATCCTTCCCAAACAGCCCGGCCACTTACACCGCGACCCAACAATTCCACCAGTCATGCCTAAAATATTCTAAACCCCCTATATACATCCCCCATTCCAAACATCACCCGCGGCAACGGCCACCCCCACATGCATCTCTCGAAAGCGCTACAGCCGCCGCCGCCGCGAGAGCTTTTAACCGCGCTATAAAACTTCTCTCTCTCCCTCGCTGCGAGAGAAAGAAGAAGCTGTTTTCCCCGCGCATGCGAAAAACAGGAGGAATGGGCGGGCTAAATTGACCGTGCGACAGACGACGCGACGCCGCCGCCTGCGAAAGGGACGCAGAGAGAGAAGCCTTTGTGTCTGCAGCGCACGGAGAGTGGGTAGGTATATGAAGGGAAGATAAAGAGGTGAGCCATAGGCGGCCGCCGGTCGCGAAATCATCGCTGTGTGTAGAGTTTTATTTTTTTTCGTTGGCGTTGGATGGGCTGCTTTGTTTTGCTGCATCGCGGTGCTTTAATCTCTCGATTTTTAGGGTAGGAAGAGGAAGGCCTCGTGTCGGTGTCTTTGGGAGGGGAGAATGGGGGTTGCCGGGTGGGGTTGTTATGGAGATTGTGGAATTATGCCTGGTATTTTACTTGTGGAGAATGCTGTGACGGTTTGCTGCGGTCTTATTTAAAAGACTTACAAAGCGTAACTCTTTTAAGCATTTATGATTAATTCATGTTTTTTTAATACATATCTTATAAATTTTCTCGACGATGATATTTTCATCGCATAAAAAAAATAGAAGAATGTAGCGAACTTTGATTAAATAATTAAAAAATTATACGACAAATTCTGCAAAGCTATTGTCACAACAATATAATCGATTCCTCGTGTAAAAAACTACCTTTACAAATATGCTTTGTCAAAACACGCTCGGTCAACTTCAATTCCTGGAACTCAGAGCCCTATACACCTCCTATCTTATAAAAAAACTCCCTAATTCTATATAGGATAATCTGAAAACATACACCACTTCCTTGTACACATATTATATACACTTTGCCGCTAAAGCTTGCGGCTCTTGCATGTATTATACCTACCTATATATACGTGACCGGGTGCCGGTAGTGCTGTTCCGTAGCCAGTGCATACATGAGGTGATGGGGTCGGTGAGTTAATTAGGTTTCGAGCGCAAGCGACAGAGCGGACAGAGCTGAAGTGGATCAATTGTTGAGATTAAGAAAATTCATGTGTTTTTATTTTTATTTAGTTAGGAGTTGTTTAAAGATTGTAAAATTATGATAAATTTGAAACGGCAACTAAGTGTTGATAAGTTTCATTGATTAAGAATTACTGTCTGTAAACTTTTTAGTATGACAACAAGTGAGAAAAAACATTTACGAATGATAAAAAATTCTCCTAATAAGAATTTAAAAAAAATTAACTAATATTTAAACATTGTTCCACGGAGCATCAGAAGTACTCATATTTTTTTTCCTTTTTTTAGATGAGCTGTAAGTTTTTTAAAAATCACTAGAATCTAATCCAAGTAGAAACTTAACAATATTTTATAGCTAATATGTCAATTAAATGGAAGCATTTTTAGCAAAAATCGTAATGCCAAAATAATATAATTAATTTAAAAGTTCACCTATTACTTAAAATAGTTACATATTTCGTGAAGTGTCAATGCCATAATTTATTTCGGATTGGTACATAATTATGAAATACAAGCAACGTACGTTTTTTTAGCCATAAAGTTAACTGAAAAATAGCTAGCTTCTGGTTAACATTTCTACCAGGGTGTTTAATACAAAAATTTAATACAAAATAAATTTAATACAAAAACGTTATTGAACGAGTTTGAAAAACAATAATAAATTAATAATTTACATTTGGCTTTAATGGTTGATAAGTTACCAATGATAACGAATTCTTACTGCTGAGGCTAGGAGTGAGAAGATTTGGTGTTTGAATTTTGACATTTTATAAAAGTCGTGATGATAATGCATAAATTCGATTACAAGTATTACAATAAATTATATTATAAATAGCAAAAATCATCGGAAGCTCTTGCACAAATGCACAATGTACTTAGGGGACAATTGCTTACCGGTGATGGCTCGATTATGAGAGTGATAATGCATTGATTTGTTATTGATTGAAATGAATTAATGAACGAAAATTGTAAATATGAATTTTACTGAATTAGGATATCTATGGGCTGTATTTGGTTGATTAAAAAGTAAATATGTAATTTTGGACGATAATAAATTATATTAGAGATTTGTGATTCAAGCTTTTATTTTTTATAAAGAATTTTTTATATAGAGATAGCGGATAGAATTTTATTTTTGTAACTATTTTTGTAATCATATATTACAAATCTATTTCACATTTAAATTTTAACACCGGTATGTTTATATTTTTATAAATGTCTTTATTTACGGAAGTCTTTCCTATTTTTCGTAAACGACGTATGCTAAGTTTTTGTATGTATATTTATTCCTCTCAATGGTTTCTAAATATCGAAAGGTGAATAAATTCTTTTTAACGTTGAAAAGTAGCGCGAGTTCATTGAGCTTTCATTGGATAAACCAAATGTATACGTAGGAAGTCGTACGTTGAGTTGGATTATTTTCAAATTTGTTATTGTTTTTATTCAGCTGTAGCCAGTATGGGCAAATACTTTCCACCATATCCACCATACTTTTAACTTTTTTTTAAAGTAATTTATTGCTACTATTATAGCGATGCGTATGAAGCACCTAAACAAAACAGGGTGTAACATCTTCAATGTTTACGTATTAAACCAGTCCTGTAAACCATATTAGTGTGCCACGCACGGCACAATGCGGAGATGCATAAAACTCTTAAAAAAGTGGCTGAAACCGATTTTAGAGACTTTTTTTGACATTTTTATGCATCTCTGCATTGTACCGTGCGTGGCACACTAATATAGACTACAGAACTGGTTTTCTACGTAAAAAAGCTCTTACACTCTGTCTCATTTATGTGCTTAGCACGGCACATTAATAACCGCATTAACTTACTTAAAAAAAGAGTCACACAAGAGTTAAAAGCACGGTAGGTTTGTTCATATATTTCTACCAATAACAATTAATCGTAGTCGCCGGTATTGAAGTAATCTAATATTCCAAAACTCAAAATTCACTGTGTCTAAACCGACAGTACCGATCGAATGTTTACGTCTGTCTTGTTATTACGTTCGGTGGATCTCCGAGAGATTTTGGGAGACGTGAATCAGTCTTTATGGAAACAGTAAAGAGTGACAAGAATAGTGGATATTGAAAAATTATAGCTGGGCTGAATTGTTTGAACGTGTTAAAGATAGTTTAATATTATGTTGAACACCTCTGTCTTCTCAAGGATTTAAAGCGAATATACAGTAAGTTTCGTGAATGATGTTTCATTTTCTAAATATCACAACGATGATAACCTATGAGAACAAATAATAACAGTAATCATTGCAGGTATTTTAACAGATTGTAAGTAGATACGTCTTTAGATATTGCAAGTACAAACAAAAACATGAGTAATACTCATAATAATCATCAAACAGAAACTTTAAACACCGATGGCACTGAAAAGGAAATCGACATGATGAACCATTTAATAACTGCAGACGAGGTATCGAATGACTTCTTTGCAGCAGTGGAACAACAAGATACAAAGACCATAGAGGAGCATATAAAAAATGGCGTCAACATAAAGAAGAAAAATTTACACGGTCTTAATCCTTTGCACATGGCCGCTCAGATGGGTAACTCGCGACTGGTCGACCTGTTCCTGGCTAAGGGCGTGGGCATTAACCTCCTCTCGAGATGGAAACGTACGGCGCTCCATATTGCTGTAGAGCAGCAGCATATAGATATAGTAAAGCAGTTGTTAGATCACGGTGCCAAGATCAACACCCAGAACAGCGACGGCGACAGTCCCTTACACCAGGCCACTCGCCATGGCAACTTCGATTTAGTGCATCTATTACTAGATCACGGCGCTGATCCCAATATGACAAACAATGCTAATACGTCTGCATTCTTGATCAGCTTTCGCGTGACTGATAATCGTTTGATGAAGTTGTTTTTGGAGTACAACATCAATGCTTGTCAAAAGAATGATATGGGAGAGAACGCTTTACACCTTGCGGCACGGTTCGGTAGTTCAGACATTGTTCAGAGGCTTCTCGAAATGCAGGTCGATCCCAACGTAGTGACCTATGCGGGTTCGACACCGTTACATTGTGCCGTGATGAATGATAACTTTCCAGACGATCGTCTAGCCATTACCCGATCTCTTGTAGAATATGGAAGTGATATCGAGCGAGAGGATAAATTCGGCGAGACGCCATTGCTCACAGCCTTAGAAACCAACAGCAGCGTAATGCTGATGAATCTTTGCCACTATCTCGTAGAGATCGGTGCTCGGGTCAACCATCAAGCTCGTGACGGCTCGACACCACTTATCCTCGCGCTCGAAATATTCAACGTTCCCTTAATGAATTATCTACTGGAACACGGTGCAAAAGCTCAAGGTAAGAACGACGACGGCGACGGTCTTCTGCACATTGCTGTTCTGGCTTCTTCCGACCGGGACCGCCAGTACAAAGTTGTCGAAGCGTTGCTGGCGCACGGCGCGTCCATCAACGAACGGAACGCCGATAAAGTCACACCTTTGCATTTAACTCTTCTCTATGGTAACGTACAACTATCCAATCTTCTTATTAACTCGGGCGCTAATATTCACGCGAAGGATTCGCGTAACCGGTCGATCCTTCAGGTCGCGGTAACCCGCCACCTGCATGAGGTAGTGTTGAAGCTATTGGCCATGGGTGCCAATCCGAATGACTACGACTGTGAGCGCAATGGCATATTAGCTACTGCCATTCGCCTGAACAACGAACAAATGGTAAGAACGTTGCTAGAATACGGCGCTGACCCGAATAAGAAGAGGGCCGTACACGTGGCAGCGGAGTATGGATACGTAAAAATTATGAAAATCCTTGTGGATCATGGTGCAGAGATAAACTGCACAAGGAAAAGAGAGTTAACACCCCTGCACAGGGCAATAGAGGGTGGGCATAACCTCATGGTACGTTACTTGCTGGGTAAGGGCGCCAACATCAACACGACCGATTTGTCGAATTTACCTCTGCGAAAGGCTATCACTTGGTTCAATACAAGAATAAATAAAAATTTCAACTTCATTGTGTCAGATATGTTGAGGCACATCGCCTTGCTGGTAGCTCGAGACCAATATGTGCACGAGACAAACATGCAACTGATCCGCAAGCAGAGCAACCTCTCTAAGTGCTTCGATAACTATTCTAAGGAGCTAATGGACATGAAAAATACCAAGGTCAAGGGCACGAAAGTGTCCTACTTCGATCTACTCAACAAGCGGAACATTGCGCTGGTTAATTGCCTCAGATCCAAATCAGTAAGGAGGGCAGTAAATCACGATGATTATAAAAAGCTCTTTGCTAATTACTTCGGATACTTAAAGGACAATTGCATACCGGCAATGGCTCGATTGAGCCTGATGAATGTAGTTACACCATCTTTGCACACCATCTTCCAGCCTGTTCTGCCGTACGAGGTCACTAGCATGATTGTCGAACAATTGTCAATGAATGATTTGAAGAATTACACAAGTTTGGCGGAGTTATTCTAGCTTGCTAAGTATCGGTAACGCTATATATAATTTAATTTTAGCCTATTCCTTACCCTTTGTAATTATAAAGCCTGTTTCGTGTTTTAAGCTATGTAATCTATTTATTGAATGTTTGAGACAACGTATAGAATTTTATTTTGTAACTATTATATGTATATATTTCATATCCATTTTACATTTAGATTTCAACACCGTTATGTTTGTATATTTTTATTATTATAAGTGTCTTCGTTCGCCGAAGTCTTTCCTATTTTACGTAAATAACTTTTTGCTGTACGTAAAACGCAATTTTACATACTGTTTGAGTTCGTGTAAAACGCTACTTTATAGTACACTTGAAAAAAAAAATCATGTTCTTGCAACTGGGACATAAAATTTCACATTTCAGGAGGATCGCTTTATATTAAAACAAATGTCAAACCTTATATTTACACACAGTAGTGTTGCAAAAATTATTGTATGCGACTCGGTCGCGCGATTTACTTACTCGTTGTAGCGAAGCATGTGACTTCTAAACGTTTGCGATTAATTTAATGTTTTTTATTTGATAAAAACGAGTTTTTATTAAGGAGCACGCAATATTAAATTAATATTTGTACGGCCACATATGAATTTCTTCAACAATGATTTTTTGTCTTATAAAAAATAGAATAATATAGCGAACTGTAAATAAATAATTAGTAAATTACGACTAATAAATTCTTCAAAGCTTTTGTTACCACAAAATATTCGATTCCTCCTAAAAAACTACCCTTACAAATGTGCTTTCTCCAAACACACTCGCTGAACCTTAATTCCTGGAACTTAGAGCCCAGTACACTTTTTATCTTATAAAAAAAGTTCCCTAATTTTGTACATAGCATGAAAAACTAGACACAATGAAATTACCTCGCTATATATACACCACTTCCTTCTACACATATACACTTTCCACTCAAGCGTGCGGCTCTTGCATGTATTATACCTATGTAGATGTATTATACCTATAAGTGACCGGGTGCCGGTAGTGCTTTTCTGCAGCCAGTGTATACATGAGGAGAGGAGTTGTTGAGGTAATTAGGATTCGAGCGCAAGCGACAGAGCGGGCAGAGCTGAAGTGGATCAATTGTTCAGATTACGGTAATTCATGCGTTTTTATTTTGCCGCTTTAGTTAAAGTTATATAAAAATTGTAAAATTATGATAAATTTGAAACTGTAAATATTGATAAATTTCATTGATTAAGAAATTATTGTCTATAAACTTTTTAGTATGACAACAAGTGAGAAAAAACCCTCACGAATGAAAAAAAATTCTCCTAATACGTTTTCAATAAATTAAATATTCAAACATTCTTTTTAACGGAGTATCAAAAGTACTTACAATTGTTGAATTACAATTTTTTTTTTCAATTCGTAGATGAGCTATAAGTTAAAAAAAAAACATTGGTATATGTTTAATACAAAAACGTTATTTAAGGTGGTACGAACGCGAACGTTGGCCTTAAATATAAACATTTTTTTAACTATACGTTTTCGAATATTGTAATATCAATGATGGTGTAATTAGAAAGAAATGCACTTCAAGTGAAGAAAAACATTTTTTTAAATCAAATTTAATTATTAATAAATAAGATATCGACATCTAAAAAAAAAATAATTAACAAAACGCTGTAATCTTCTTTATTTTTTATCTGACTTCAATTTGGAAGGTCTCAGTTTGTTCCATTTGCAATTTCAAAGCAAGGTACCGCTATGAAAATTAAAAACCGCTGCCAATATATTGGCACTTTGCTTCCTCCAAAAGTATTTATTGCTCCTGCACATTATTTTTTATTCTTTAAATCATTTATTAGCTGCAATTAATAATGTGTCAACAGAAA
>UXGD01005769.1:0-13777 GCA_900474315.1 Torymus auratus
TTTAAGTCCTGATTCGTTAAAAAATATTGATTTTTCAGGAAGTTACAAGCAATTGAAGATCGCGTAAGAAAATGGTTAAAAATACGATCTATTTAATCGGTTAAAATGAAGAACCATTTTCTTAGGCGATCTTCGATTGCTTGTATCTTCCTAAAAAATGAATATTTTTTAACGAATCAGGACTTAAATTTTAGCTTTCGCTGTCTACTTTTATAATCCTTTTGCACGTTTTCGTATCTTAAATATTTACAATGTGACATAATTTTTTAACGAAACAAACGATATTTTAGACTAAATTGCCCATATATTAAGAAAAATGGCCCATTGAACGGAAATGTGAGCACTGAGCTTCATTTTTAGGTACCAGAAATCGACTCTCTAATGCCCGCTAAAATCCGTTTCCCGCAGCTGAAACCCTCTCCTTGTAAGTTTGAATAGTTTTACACGGCTAAAATTATGTGTATCTCAACTTTATATACTATAATTTTACTGCTAAACTTTAAACTATGATGATTTTTCTAGTTTATTTATTTATTTATTATTATTATTTTTTTTTAATAAAATTAAAATGTATGGAACTTGAGTTTTTTTAAGCGTTGGGGTCTAATTTAGTTATCGACAACAGTATATTTATGGAATTCACAAAAAAGTCGAAAAAAGTTAAGATATTGAAAAGACCCTAAAGTACATACGACGAAATCATCAAAAATTCTACCGCTTCAATGTCCCCGCAACTATTATTACAACTTATTTTCAAAACCTATTTACCGCACTTGATTTGTCTAGTTCTTTATATCTAAAAGTATGAAAAAAATGTCAAACCATTAAAAACGAGTTTTTGGCATTAACGTAATTATAAAATAGTATAGCAAGTAATCTCTCGCGAAACAGTTGGTGTAGCGAGCGAGCAGCATGTTAAGTAATTTCTTGAACTAACGGTGCTAAAAAATTACCAGTTATTAAACTTATGAAGTACTTTAATCTGCTAAAATTTCAAAAAATTATCTACATTTGTTGAAGAGAAAAAAAATGTTTTGACAAAAATGCTTTTGTTGTCGAACGATAACTATAAGAGTAAAAATCAACTAATCTTCATGAAGTTTCGAAATAGCTTTTTCATATCTTTGAGCTGAGCTCTTTATGCAAGAAAAACTATTTATAAGATTGGAACATATTTAGAGGCGAGGTATATAATCAGTGTATGTTATCTTAAGATTCATAAATTCATTAGTAAATGTTATTAGCTTACTATATGTGTAAAATTTCATATAAGAATCGGTTAATCGATCGTTTTGATCTATTTATATTTCTGATCCAAGTTCATTATAATACCGTGAAAGACCTTCTCATTTGTCAAATGTAGAAAATCGATGAATATTTTGTTAACTATTCAGCCTAGAAAAGCACATCATAAGTATAATCCTAAAAATAGAAAATAATAAAAATGAGCAATAAAAATTCACAATTTTAGCTTTTTCTTAAACCAGTTGATTCAATTAATGAAATATTGTTTTATTACCTTTTTCCGTATGCAAACAAGAATAGATTATTGAATAATTAATATAATAAAAACTTTAAATATTTACAAAAATAAAAATAATACCATTCACATTCACTCTAAAACGGTTGGAAGTGGTTTCAAATAAAAAAGGTATGCATTTTTAAAGTTTTGAAAGGAATGTATTTACGAATACGACAGTTGATATACTGAAACGATAACTGACGTTTTGATAAAGCTGGGTATAAAATTAAATCACACCTGTTATTTTATTCATATTTTATACATAATTTAAAAATTAATATACTTTTTAATCTTAATAAATGAATGTCATTAGAATTATTGTGTCAGAAATCGGTGTAGTAATTTTAAATTTTAGCATTAAAAATTAATTAAAGGAATTAATAAATGAAGTTTGAGGACGTCACGTATCAATGAATTGGCAGTGGTTTTTTAATTTATTACCAATTTTAAACCAAGGAGAATGGCAACGATATACTAACCCTCTCAGCTACTCCATCTTATGAAATTCCGACCCAAACGATTCTCGACTTCTCATAGCATCTTAAATATTTTTCCATTCAAGCAATTACCATTTCTGACGAAACGAGAGCGCCAGCTCACCTAATGAATTATCCGAAGAGCTGCTTATACATCGCCTCGTTACACCTCACAATCCCTGCGAGCTGTCACTAATGGAGTCGCCCTGAAAATTTTTCTCCAGAAAAGTATTCCGCGGGCAAATGCCGTGCTAACAAGGGGCTAATTACCGCAAATAATTCTCTCCTTCGCGACTCGCGCGCATCTTTACCTCGTTATTCGCAATTTCGCGCTCGCAAGAAAAACGGGACTTGCGCAGAGTCTTCGTGCAATACGACCTCTCGCGCTCGCGCGCGTAGAAAACGCACGCGGAAGCCCGGCGAATTCTCCATTGCTAGCAACGCATGCGTCTTTGTGTTTCGACGTCGGCGACGGCTTGCACACTCGCCCGACGACAAAAGTCCGTACGACGGTAATTAACGCTCGTCGCCAGAGAGAGAGAGAGAGTGTAGTCGCCGCGAAAGAACAAAGAACACGGGCGCGCGCTTTCCATCGGGCGAAAAGACGAGCTCTGCAGAAGAAACGCGCGCGCACGTGAGAGCGTATATATACCGAAAGAAGAAGAGGAACCGCGTGCGCGGATAAAGGAAAAAGCCGCTGAGAGAGAGAGAGAGAGAGAGAACGAGAGACGCGCGGCCGACTTTGAGATGCAGAGCGGCTCGTTTGATCTCCGCGCGTAGGCAGTGCAGCGGAATTTATCCTAGCTTTGCATTCAATTTTTGCCTCGTTACCGGCAACGTTATTGACTTTCCGAAAAAATTACCATAGCTGAAGTCGTTTTTTTTTTTTTTCATCCCCGAGTTCCCGCTTTTGTTCTCGGCTTTATGTAATTCCGCGACCTCTTGCCTTTATGACGAGCTCTCTTGAGCGGGCACTGGAATGAAAGGAAATTCAATTAAAAATTGTATTGTTTTTCAAATGTGCTTACCAATTCGGCTAGAACATTGCGTATAAGGTGCTGCAAAAGCTTTTGAATTTCATGAACGCTCTCGTGTATTTCACAATGACAGTTTATTCTCTTTTTTTTATCCTGCTATATAATGAAAACGTTTTTTGACGTCATCACTATGGAAACTTTCGTGTTTTTGCTGTTGTGAAAATAATTCCAAGTATTTGTACAAAAGTTTTAAGTGTACTTGTTAAAAATAAATGGCAAATGCGAAAGCGATTCTTTGTTCTTTTCATATATTTATTGAGTCTTTATATATCTGCGTATAAATCAAATCAGCTTCTTTTGTATATTTTATCAAAACGTAGAAGCTCTATAACATTATTCAAATCGTATAATTGATTTCACTAGTACTTTGAAACATAATAAACGAGAAATACACTTCATTATTAACTTTCAGCTATATAAATGAGGATATGATAAAAATGAAGACTTAAGCTTCGTTACAACTGCGCGCATCAAACTGAAAAACGCCTACGCTATATATTATATAAAACGAGCTTATCTCGTAACGCCCGCTAAAACTTTTGCAGCCCACGCATAAAATTTACGCAATTATAAAACAAACTTTTGACACGAAGGCACAAGACCTGCGTATACACTGCCCTGTGTATACACGAGGCGACTTTATTCATTACGCTCCCCTTCACTCAACTATATAACGCACTATCCCTTCAGCGTATACACATCATATACACCATCATCAACACACCGAGGCGAACAAGAAAAAAACGGAGTAGTAGTCGGGTCGTCTATCAATTAGCCGGAGCTTCCTAGAATCGTGGCGGTTTGACAATTTCCGTCAAGTCGCCGTAAAATTTACGACCTCGCGTGAGTGTGAAAATATTTATAAAAGTCCTGAATTCGATTAACACGTGGGCGCGCGCGCGAGTCGCTTTACATCACGGTGCAGGGCGCATGAATTTTAAATACCTCTTCTGCCTATCGCGTTCCCTGCGCGCGAAGGATCGAAAGAGATGAGCGCTCGCGCGCGCATGACTCGGCGCTGAGAGGGCGATCGTATATTGAATTAACGCTGAATGTATAAATAGAGAAACGAGGGCGTGCTACCGTGGAGCGTGGGGCTATTTTAACGAGGCCGTCCCGCGAGACACTCGACGGAGGCTGGGGGTGGGGAAGAGGGCTGAAATGCAAATCCGCGCGTCCCCATCGCAAAATGCTTTGCGCATAAGCGTCAGTCATACGGTCAATTTGACGTTCGATCCCCACCCTCCCCATCCCTGTATATAGCGCGCGCTGGGGCATTAACTTCGTTCTCGCGGCGGGGCTGGACGCGTACGTGATTTTCGCGAAAATCTTGGACCGGCGCGCTAGCCAGCACGCGCGCGTTATATGTATTCATGCGTCAATCACGTAGCTAATTATTAAGGGATTTCCTTGAATTATGGCGGCTTGTAAGCATCGAGGCCTTTTGCGATTTGATTGACCGCTCGGTGCGTACTCCCGAGGAAGATTCAATGGTATAATCGGATCTGGCCAAATGCGTGCGGATGAGGGAACGTGTGATTGAAGCGTGCTAATTAAAATTTTGATGCCCGAGAATGTGTCTCTAATATGTTCATGTCGATGAGATTATGTTTACAGAATACACATGAAAAGTTTACGTATTGATGGCAAAATCCAAAATTTAAATGATAGGATAATCAGATAATTTTTTAAAGGATGAACAAATTAATCTTTTTATTCAAATTTGTTTTAATTATTTAGTTTTAAATAGTTAAGAATAAAAATTCAATTTCGAAAATTCAAATGTATAGCGGAAGTAGCGAATTTTCGGGTCTATATCTTACAGACCAATCAATCTTTAAATCAATCTTTAAATGCGTCCAGCCATCGTTTTTTAAGAGTAGATTTTGTGAATTTATCGGCTTGTACACATAACAAAAGTGCTGTAATTGTTTACTTGGAAGTTATCGGATAAGAGCATTGAAACGACAAAATATTTCTTCCTGATCCTACTATTATTCAGACAAATAGATTTCTTCAATCGTGACTTTTTATCGAATGACTCTTCCGCGTATCGTGGCAATCGATCTTTCGAAAAGCCAAGCGAATTCCATTTATCTTTCTGTTTGGCCTCTAAAAAACATCGTAGGCCTGATCACCCGCACGTATAAACATTATGCGTATTCTTATTGTTATATATATATAATAGTTGAATTTTATACATTTTTTTTACAGTGATATTCTGTTACATAATTTATATTTTGAAAGGAGAATAATTATAAACAAAATAAGCACAAGAAGATATTAATAATAAGTAAAAGTAAATATGAAAATAAGAACGTGAAAAGAATAAGTATTAAAATTCTTTTAAACTTTCGAATCATCCTTTATAATTTGTCCTCAACTGTATTATAAGGATGACCAGATTAGGGTCTATATGAGTCGAGCAGTATCATTAAAGGACATGATTCTTAATTTTTCTAGATTACCCAAGCTTCTACTTTTACATTAATCATCAAGAGTAAACTGATTTAACGAGCATATCTCGTCATAATTGGTAACACGTTACTCTTGAACTATAATAAGAAAGTATTTACCATTGCTAAATATGTAGAAAACTCGATCCATTGCGTCAAGTCTCGTTTACGATCGAAACGTTCAATCGTATTTCCGCACTAAAAAAATTTCACTCGCAAGTGGTCCGAAGAAAGTCAAACATCGTGCAATCAACAAAAGAAACTCTCCCTTCATTGTCAGCAGAAAAACAGCCCTCCAAGAAGACGAATCGCGGGACACTCTTTTCTCTCCCGCAGAGCTGGCAGAAAAAAGTATTATCGTTAAGAAGGCGTGTCACTGAATCCTATATTCTGCGTGCAGGCATCTGAAGCTGTTAAGGACTTTGCCGTCAAAACGAGGGAAGACCGAGTGAAACTCTTGAGAACTCGGCGCACGCTACTCGCTCTCCCTCTCTCTCAAACTATGTATATACACAAGTCGGCTGATAATTAAAGAGAATACCTTGAAGTCGGGTTAAGCGAGACGCGGCGACGATGGAGTCTTCAAGGCGAAGTTTTCGCTACGTCATCTCGGATCAGGCCCGGACGTTGGCAGTGGTGTGTATAACGTTTGTCTCTCTATCCCCCACCCCCTCTCTCTTTCTCATCGTATCAAACCCGGGTTTTGGATTTCGCGTTTGCCGCGGACACTTTCGAGTGGTGGCGCCCTGGCTGTGGGTACTCGTCGTAAGTTCGTCGCCCCGCAACGATAGATGTTGACGCGGCAGCGAGATTGCGCTACGGGATTATTCGTTACTTCCACTTGTTCTGAGAAATGGCGCCTTGTTTATTCTACTTCTTCTTGTTCTTTGTTTCGCGAAGCGCGTGCAGCAAAGTCGGAATTTTAAGAGGGCGGTTCGCAACAATTGGGCAGAGATCCATTTTGGCGTGACGGCAGAGGCAAAAACGTATATGTCTTTGAGCTTGCTCGTGAAAATTTTCCGGAGTTTTACTTTGTTCGGATGAGTCATTAACGAGTTTCTGAGGAGTTGCCTTCCGCATAATTTAGATGAGTGGCCTTTTGTTTCATGAGTGTTCGTAATTTTGTAGTGATACAAGTGCATCTAATGAAGAGCATCTTGAATCCATCCGTATTGCTGAATGTATTCATAAATATGTATGCATTTATAAATTATATTTTAATAACTATTTAATAAGTGAAAGAAGAATACATTGTATCAAGATCAAATATAAATGAATATAAATTCAATTTGAATGCTTAATTATTTTAAACAAAATTAATTAATTTTCTTTAAAAAAACGCTACCAACACATTGGCACGTGAATTTAATTTATCAATATTATATCATATCCGTCTCACGAATTCATCCGATGAATGAAAATTTAGAAACGACTGCGATTATAAATAGTTTATTTTATTTCATTGTAGAGCCAAGACAAGGCAAGTAAACTTTATTAATGAAATATGTTTTCTTCCAGAATAATTGATAGAGACTTTAAAATTTAAGAAAGTATAAGTCTCTGTATAGATTATATTCAAAAAAATCTTTCATAGTAATACATATTTTAATTCAAAGATCTATTACATTTATGTGAATATTTAAAAACTGTATGTGGCCACATTTTTGGTTCATTCATAATACATAAGCTATAGAATATTTGAAAGTATGAATACATAAGGCATAAAATTTTATTTTAATTTTTGAAGTCACTGTTAAAAAAAACATCTTTCACAGAAAAGAGTTTTCTTTTTAAATTATGTATGCAAAGTAAGAAGTTCTGTCTGGTAAAAAATCAGCGAATTAGGTCATGAGAGCTGTAATTTTATTAACACCATCACACCAAATGCCCTAAAACATGCTTCTAATGTATATTCTCAACAAAACCCCTTTTAACTATTACAAAGCTTCCTCTAGCAGGAAACAAAATTAATTTTGCAAAAATAGAATTATTATCGATTTCCCAAAAATTTTTCTTTAGATATTGTATTGATTTACTTACAAGAGGCACACCAGGGATGCGGGTCCTGGATTTTCCTATACTCTTGCAGGAAACACTTCCTTTTAACAAATAATGAGACACGTGTCCCAGGGTTTTTCTGAATGGGTCCTATTTTTTTTCTACAGGCCATACAATCATTTAATTTTTGATATTTTTAAGGATTTTTCACATTAAACTTTATAATGCCATTGAATTTACACAGGAACAAAAAAAAGTGCCCATTCAGAAAAACTCTGAGACACGTGTCTCATTATTTATTAAAAAGAAGTGTTTCCTACAAGAGTAGGAAAATCTGATAAAACCAAAGGTGTACCGGAATCATCCGCAAAACTAACACGATTCAAATATGAAATTTTGCGTATCGTGATTAAAACTTTCTGAACTATAATTTGAAGCTTCATTCATATAAATTGCAATTGGGGTAAGTTAGATTTATGATTAAGTCAATCAAATTCACTTAAATCATATTCATTTCCCCGATTCATTTGAATCGAAAAGAAATCGCGTCCCGGTGATTCACTGTTTGTCACACCTCTGCGGATAAAACTTATGAAAGTAAACGGACTTCAATATTTAAATATAAAAGTATGAATCCCCGCTCATTTTCTAAATGCAAATCAAGGCCCGTACTACCACTTAGTTACAAATCACATTCACCCACTGCTATATAGTACATTTTTTAACGAACTTTTCCTATAATTCTATACAACTCGCGATTTGAGTATTTTGTGAATCAAACGACAAAGCAAGTATGTAAATATGACCAGTTTGAGAAATGCAAAAGCGTCATACCGTTTTCCTCCCAAATCCACCAAAAACAGAACAAAGCAAGCCACCGTGGAAAACTACGCGACAGAAGAGCACCGAAACCAGAGGAAAAAGGTCGGCAAACCACAGGGCAACTGAGCGCACTCGAGTGCCACCGTCCACTTTATAATCAAGTTACATTAAACGTATCCGAGCAGCACAAACTCTCACAAAGGTGCGCAAACGTATACACGTACACCTCAGTTTGAGATACACCTTTATTCGCGGACGCCCTCAGGGTACTTGTTGCTCGTTGCACGTCGCAGCGACACGAGACTACGACCCGTCTCTGACAATGACAACAGGGCCCTCGTACGTGTGTATATATCCCCGCACCTCCCTATACATATATATTGCTTTGGCGGAGGTATAACCACGACCGTCCTTGCTCACCCGCGCTCTCCTGCAAGAATCCATGGAGCGCGCGGGCGCGCGTCACCTGGCCGCTGCACGTGCGTTTACGAGGCTGGAGAGAAACGCGCGCGTCGAGAGGAATCAGCCACCGTATGCGCGTTTATAGTCCGCGGACGACGACACGGCCGATCCGGCACTCAAACGCCCCCGCGCTCACGTCTTGCGCGGATCACCTCCACGCCGATACGAACGAACGACACGACGTCTCCTCTCGCGAGCGCATTGTCTTGTCAACCACCCTTCGCTCGCGCCTATCTTGTAGCTCTGTCTCTGCATCGCACTTTAACAGTTGCACTAAGAGAGAGAGAGAGAGGGACAGAACGCTGTCAAAGCAGAGCGCACGAGAAGCCGGACCATTTAGCAAGCCGAGTACGAGGCAGGCAGGCAGCGCTGCTTCCAGCGTTATACCATCTGAAATCTGGATGATCCGCTTTATGAGGCATCGTGCGTGCAGGTATCCACGAGCCATCGGCGAAAGGCCGCGCTTGTCCGCAGCCGAGACCCTGCAGGCGCATGGCTCCGATGAAATGTATTCCACCGTATAAGGTGATGGGCGTAAAGTGCAGTGTGCACGCGCCTCTATAGCTCTGTCTACGAAATGTTACGTTCTCTCTGTGAGATGTGGATTATTTGGCGGAAAATTGACATGATAATATGGTATAACTTTTGAAATATGTGTAATATAGTTGTTTACTGGAAAATAGCGGGACGCTTCCTTTAGTAAGTTTAACATATTATTAACCAATTATTGGAAATATAGCTGATTTCAATTATTAATTAGTTCATTTGAAACTCTCGGATACTAATGTTAATATTCGTGCATATATTAATGTTTACCGACATTAATTAGCATAATATATTGAGCGAATAGATTATGAGTTCTATATGAAAAGAGATTAAAAACGAAATTAAACTGACGTATTTCATTGCTATAGTATGGTTTCTGCAATAGAATGCGGTAATTAATTTTAATTGACGTCAACGTTACGTTAGCAATTACCTTTTCGCTGTTCAAGCCCTCTTTCACATCACAGCCTATCGAAAAAGACACTGTAATAAAGGGAAAAAGCCGTGACGTGTCCAACGATCCGGTGTAAGTATGTAGTCTCCGCTAAAGCTGAAAGGGCGCTCGCAGTTAGAGCCGATTCCGTTGAAATCCGCAAATTCCAAGAAAAGTTTCGGATGATAATTCTCCTAGTATACGGCTCGCGATATACGAGGCATTACAACTACACATTTAATCGCTTGCGTTGTTGGGCACGTACGTGCGTCTGCCTCCGGCGGCGCTCGTCAACCGTCGTTATATGGGCCTGTGGTACTTACGTTTCCCCCGTTCGATCGTTACGCCAGCCTGAAGATGACTACGCGGGAAGCATTTCGCGAGCGGTCACTGAAAGTGGAGAACGATTTTCCCTTATACAAAGTGAAACTTCACTTTTTATGTCGCATCCGCTCATCGATTTTCTCATTTTCCGGACACGCAAAAACCACGAGAATTTACTTCGATACGTTCGGCACACCTACAAACACGAGAAAGATTGGTACAATGAGATATTTGTTAAAAATTCTGGTGTTGCTTTATGAGGAACAACAAAATTATCATTCTATAAAGACATCGCAACATATTTTTTGTTTTCCTAGATTTTAATAACAGAAAGATCCTAAAGGTTGAGGGTAACCAAATTCTTCAATTCCTTTATCCTTTTATGCCTGATTTATGAACGAGACTCTCAAGTAATGACTATTTGAACGAATTTAAGTAATTTAGTTCCTTATTAAGTACATAAAAATTAATTTTATTTTCTATTATTTAATTTATACTTAAAATTATTAATTCATTCTTGCACGGTAAACAATTATAACGATACAATTATAGTTACTCTGCAGCTGACTTGGTGGTATCAGCCAATAATATTTCTTGGCAAACCCTATGAAATTGACTTTACTTTTCAATTCGATACTAGGTAATCGTTATCTTACTTCTATAATAGAGAATAGAGTACTGAATTAATACACGAATAAAAAATAATTAAAATATCCAGTTTTAAAATTTCTTACTGCACTTCGCATTGTTTGGATCGTTTCTTTAGTTTAAAGACGAGGAAAAAAAATTTCTATTGTAACCAATATTTTTGCAAAATTGCAGGGAAAACGCCAATTTATACGAATTTCACCCATTAATCAAATTTCTCAATAGATTTCTCGTTCCCTCTTCCCTCACTCTTCTCTTCTCTCTCGCTATTCTCTCTCTTCCTCTTCTCCTGCCTATATAATAGTGCGCCAGCGCGCGGCGACAGCATCGAGTAAACACGGAGAGTGAATCCAGCGTCGACGAGCATCCAAACTATCCCTGGCGCGCGTAATTTATTCGCTGAACGTCCTCCAAGTCGACCAGGAGTATCAAAATTGCTTTCCCGCTCGCTACCGCGCGCGGTCGATACTTTTCTCTCTGATGCACCTACATCTGGATAATATAGTTTTCTACGCAGACGAGAAGAAATCAGATAATAGCCACATAGTCGCTGCTTTTAATGAAAACTTATTTTCAGATGGAACGATGAGAGCAGAAAATCTACCTTTATGAGTCTTAATTTATTCAACGGATATAAAGATCATGCTGATTGATATTTTTACGGTAATAAATTGATTTGGCTAAACAGTTCTATAGTATTAACAGGATGTAATATCCTTTGTAAAAAGAATCGTGATTTACGTGAAAAAATTAAGTTGTCCAGTGTAATTCGATAATACATCGTTCTACAAAGTTTTAGTGCACAAAAACAACGACACCATTGTTTATTCCTGGAACGAAAATTAACGAAATTTCGTTTTTCCTGCCTTGCAACTTTGTAGGACGACATATTACTGGATTACGCATAGGGTAATCGAATTTGTTCAAGATGTAAACCGGTATTCTTTTTATATTAACTATTTTTACGTGTTCCGCTGAAAAAAAAATTGTGTTAGTATAGTGAAGTATACTGAGAGATCCCCTTAAGTATTCGGTAGAAAAACTACATGAGCATAGTTCACATACCATTTTTTTCATCCTTTAATAATTGACTGAACATATTCACCGCGTTTCGCACACATAATAGTTATTGCGCTCGACATGATTATAATAATAACGAATTATATAATGTTTTTACAGTAGGTTACCGACTAAATTTCATCAACAGACACCTGGAATTTTCTTATAGTGGTAAATAGTAAAAGTCACTACACCTTTTATAAAATTTTGCCGTTATAAAATTTCAATACATAGCAACCTTTTTTAATACATCTTCTGGTAGGAATGGAATATATCAAAAGGTTTATGTTTTATTCAAATATTATAATCAACTGTTTGATATATTATATAAAATTATTACTAATATTACTAATGGGAATATTTTCCGAATAGCTGAACATAATGTAACAATTAATCTAAAAAACTCTTAGAGTAAAATGATGTTCCTAGATAATTAGAAGCCTATGAGAAATTGTTTATTTTGTTTCCTCTAAGAACTAAAAGGAACATACAAATATATTGCAAGTATAATATTTTTCTACTTTTTTCTTCCCTTGCGCAACTCGCCATCATGATCGCGACGACCTCTTAATGTATGTGGCGGAAAACCCATAAGAAATTGCACGAGCAAAGAGAATGAGACCACAGAGTCAAGCAACAAAAACGATCGTATATTTACAAAAAAGGGGAAGATCGCAAACGATTCCCATAGTGTTAGTTTTTCGCATTGTTAGTCGTGTAACGGATGTACTCTGGCGGCGGTTTCTCTCTCTCTCTCTCTCTCTCGCTCTCTCTCACTCACTATATTTCTCTCTGTCTTTCTCCCTTCTATACTTTATATCTCCATTCAACAATCTTCCTACACATATAATGAAACGAACTTCGCACGTTAGCACTGCTACGCTCCTCACACGTGATCCATAAGCCGAGTAACGGAAATCGTTATAATGCACCAGGAGCGCCATTACCTCCCAATGCTTACGTCTGCGACGTGAATCAACCTATTTTCCACGCCTTACCCGGGAGAGTAGAAAGGAAACTCGCTCCTAGAAATTGGCAAGAGAGAGGGAGAGGGAGAGAGAGAGAGGGACGTACCGTGTGTGATTCAATGGCAGCCTCTGGTGCTCGCTTCTTATCTCCGCGAAGAAAGTGCTGCGTTAGCACTATCGGCGGTACGCATGGTGAGGTAGCGTGGGATTCGCGTTATCAAGGCGAACAGGGCGCTACTTTCAAATTGCAGTATTATCCTTTTTTCCGGTCCGGTTCGGATAGCCGATTACCAAGAAGACGTTAATGCTCAGAAGATGACTCGATCACTGTCTGCTTCGATTGCTTTCAAATGGAATAAACAATTACGTAAGCGGTAGCTCATTCGTGAAATTCAGTAAGAATGTGAACCACGTAATTCTAGAAAAGAATTTTTGCAAAAGTGATACTTCGCGCATTTTTTATATTAGCTGACAACAGATTACCATAGCAGGTTTATTCTTTCAACTTGCTTTCATTTATTCTTAGATGAGACAATAAATTTTATGCTGTATTAATTTTAATCTGTTAACGGTAATAATTTGACCAATAAAGCAAAATTCAAGTTTTTTCTGATAGTGGTTGGAATGAATTTTTGTTACAGGAAATATAAGATTGAGGTAGCTTGATAATGTGGCAAAACTTCTATTTTTATATAAAATATTTTTTATGAAATAAGAATACCATGGAAAATTATAATTGATTGTAGCTACTATATCATTTTTACGAAAATGTTCTCTTCATGTGGAATAATAAGAAAAATTAATAAATATATTATAAATTTTTTTCTATAAAATTGCTCTGAAATATATTTTAGAATATTTAAAATATACATTTTATCTTACTAATTTTATTGTTAATAGTTGTTTTCATTATAGATAATGTTATGAATATATTTCGGAAAATTAGTTGACATTAGATTTTTTGTGGTTGGTGTTAGTACATGCCGAAGAATGTGCTTCTCTGACTAACATCCAATCGTTTTATTC
>UXGD01005770.1:0-13776 GCA_900474315.1 Torymus auratus
TATATATATATATATATATATATATATATACAATTTTTTTGAAAGATATCCCCTTTTTGAATTTACACACGTTTAATTAGAAGGGTTGGCGGTTATCTCTCTTACGGTAATTTTTCCCCCGTATATGAAGGCCCCTTTTCAGCGCAAACCGTGCGATTCAAAAAAAGAATTACGGAAAGTGCGCCTTTCACCAAACCACCCCCAATGAAATATAGAGAGAAAACTCTCAAAAACACCGCACTCACTTGTCCCTTTACGCCCACTAAAGATTCTATAAAACCTTGTTCCACTCGTAAAAAAAGCCTACACACAAGCATGCACACCACGGAAGTGCAGCAGTTTTAAGTAGCACTACTCGCTTTGTCAATCAGCGCAACGAACGATTCTTTATCCGTCGCCGTTCGCGCGCCTCACTGGTGGCGGAAATCACGCGAACGTCAATTTAACGCGTCTCTTTTCACCGACTGTTGCTGTACCGCTATCACAGTGCGAGAACGATAGATAGAACTTTATTCGATGGAGGTGTGTATATACATATAAATGGAACTGGAGGAGGATGAATTTCGCGGCGGTTTCCCCCAATTCCTTCGACTGCACGCGTCGTGAAATCCAACTTCAACGGAAAATGCACGCTCACAGGAGAGAGAGAGAGATGACACGATGCGCTCACGTTTATTCAAGCGTAATATTAAGGAGAGAGAAGAGCAAGGCTGGAAAAATTGTTACTCGCGCGCGACGGAAAGTTCGCGTGCACAATGCTCCGAAAAGAGAGATGTGAATCTTTGCGTTCGATGCTTTTCGCGTCGTAAAGATGTGCCGAGAAGGAGTGAGACTTTATGCTGCTGTAAGAAAGTATTATAAAAATTTAGTGCATTATGGGAAAATGATTTCCCGTTACGAGATTATTCGCGGTTTTCTTATAGTGTAGAATGAAATGCGAGGTATAAAGGTGATACCGAGGCGGAGTGCCGCACAATTGTGTTTATTTACTAGAGGAGGATAAAAGCGAATAAAATCATTTTTATATTATGCGTAATGCTGATTCTTGGGGATGAAATTTCTTCTGCATATTCTCTCTAGTACGATGTTTATACCCAGGAAATTTTTCAAACCGAAATAAAATTTCAATTATCGCTGGTAGGATTAGCTATTTTTGAGTTAATTTTATATGGCTAAAAAAATTATGTAACAATTTGACATAAATACTTCATAAAATCAGTAAAACTTTTAGATTAAATATATTACTTTTGTATCATGATTGTGGCTAAAAATGCTTCCATTTAATTAACACAATAGCTATAAAATACGGTTAATTTTCTGCCAGTGTACTTGAACACAAATTAATGCAAAAAAAGAATCTTCATCAGAAAATAAAACTTCACAACTAAAATAAGTATTCATTGTTATCTCTCAAAAGCATTACACTCCACTTCTCAAACAAATACACATTTATGAGCTTCAACATCAATATTTATCCCTCAATCTCAACTCTTTCTCCCGCACCGCGGCGAGCACAACAAACACGCGACAAAAAAAAACCGTCGCGTGCGAGAGAGAGAGAATCGCACTTGGCTGCAAATAACTGCTCGGCGTGAATACTATACACATCTATAGAGCCTCTCGCTCGCGATCGATGTCGAAAAATCCCTCGCGCGGCTCGCTTAAAAGTCCGCGTAGACGACGACGGTGCGGCCGCTGCATACAAACCGCGCGACTCCAGCGTGATATACATGAAAATGGCTGTCGTTCGGGCTAAAATTACGATCTCGCGAGAGAAAAATACAGCGCCCTTAACGATTAATGTGCCCTGCGGGGTCCGCGCGAGTAAACGCGGTATATACCCTTTCGCCCCGTAAAACCCTTGCGCGCCTACGTGCAAAGAGTGTTTATATAACACAGAATCGCGCGTAATCGCGGATATATATATAGACGACGCTTTTTAAAATTGACGACAGAGGATGAACTTATTACCTTGTAAAATATTCCCTCCTTCGTCGTCGATATTCGCTCTTTACGACTCGCCGTTTTATATGCGCATGACGCGAGTATTTACGCGCGATTACTTTGGATCCGAAGCCCGAGAATACGTGTAATCGACGTGCACGAACGCACAGAGAGAGAGAGACGGGGACAGGCTACAAAGTTGGCGGTAAGTTTGCTACCGCAAAAGCTGGTCCTGGGAGAGGCTGAGAGGAAGAGAGAGAGAGGGAGGTAAATCCTATTTCAAGCGTAGCCCGCGTTACCTAAATATTCCTGGTCTAGAGAGCGCGAGAACTCGACCTCAAACGCGCTCCCACACGTACACACGTACGAGTCCGTGGCTATTGGATTATAAAACTCGCACCTCGGTAAGAGAGAGAGAGAGAGACAGAGCTATAGTCTGTACGCACACTTGCGCACGATGTGTGTAACCTAATTGGCCGAAGTGACTCTTTGTCGAGAAGTATATACGCGAGATCTCGTTTCCTTCGAAGCCGCACGGCATATCACAACTTTTGCAAATATTTGATCGGCAATTTTCTGGTCATTTGCCGTTATATCGTCAACAAAGGAGGGAGTTAAATTTGATTAAACCTGGGGATCGTAGATAGCGTTGATCACCGCGCACACGAGGCGCGCGCTCGCTAATTTCGGAATAGATTTGCGCGCGGCGGATAATCGTTGCATGATTCACGGCGATATACTACGCGACGAGTCCTTTGTTCCGGTATACACAACCGGCTATATAGGAGCGCTGTCTTGGCTCGTTTTGTAAATTATTATTGCAAGAACAGTTTGATGGCATGGCGTGTAGGTAGACCTGGTGAATAGTTAACGCGCCGAAATGTAGTGTCTGAGAGAGAGGATGTTTGAGCACAAATTTAAAGGCTCATAAATATCTGAAACTATTTGTGCTCGTCGCGCGGCTGCTTTTCGCTTCGCTGATTTCGCATTTGAGGTCAGGATCAACATACTATAGTCGCGGAAAGGCAATAACAATGGGGGCGAGCGAGTTTATAAAGTTGAAGGTTGGTCGAAAAATTGTAATGGAGTTTTACGATTCTTTTCAAAGGAGGCTGAAAGGAAATGACAAAAGTGAGGAAGGATATATTATTTTTATAAATGCGGCTGCGGAACGATGAAACTTATATAAATTTTTGTTATAAAGTACGGCGTACGTATTCTTTGAGGACTTCTGAATGTAGTATCTTGTTAAGTATAATGAACAATGCTTGGAAATTGCGCAAAAAACTTTTTATAAAACCCGACCGCACGCTGTACGGATGGATTCTCTCTTATTTCGCTTATTTATAACCGACTTCTTATACACCCACACACCAAAAGAACGAAACAAAAGTTTAAAATTCATTTAGCCGGGAATACAACTCACGCTCGAGAGTTAATTCGAATCTGATGGCAAATACAACGACTTTTTTTCTTGCCTCTAATTACTAGGTCGCTGATTTCGAATACGGGAAAAAATCGTGCGATGGCGGCGTTCGCTATATGTAAAACACGAAATAAAAAAGACGGCAGGAAAGAAGTTGACGGGGCGGGGGACGGGATTAAAGCTAAAATTTGGATTCGCTCCAATTTTGTTCGCGCGCGCACGGAAAAACTCTAGCTCATTTAGTGGCCAACACAAAGAAATTTCCTTCCTACAAATTCTAGCGCTGTTATATTCTTTGTACACTTATAGCCAATGCCAAATGCCGCAGCGCGCAACTGCGGCCCGCGCGCATTCTGAGAGTATATATTTCGTGGTTCATCAAACTTTTATTGCGGGGCAACTTTGTTTTCATATACATATATACACACGAGCCGTAAACCAGAATAATAAAGAACTATCCAGGTTGCAGTACAGTTATTAAATTCTACAATAAATATAAAGTGAAGCTCAATATGGTTACCTGTAAAATAAAATAAAAAATTTATTCTTTCGAACGATTTACGTATTGCGATCGTAATTGAAGATTACACGTGTCTTACAATTACGACAATAACTGCATGCTGTCTACGAATAGATCAACGACGAATGCAGCCCCGACACCCATCATCACCACCGCACTCCACCCCTCCTATAACTCATCTTATATAACGTAAGACTCGCCCTATCCTCTCCCATGAATAAATGACCGCGACGAATCTCTCCCGCACCTTTCCCGGCCCAGCGCACCGCTCGAAGAACTCGCTAATGGCCCATCGCGCGATAACAGACTAATAGCGCCGGGGGCTGCATATCACACCTCTATATACCTCGCGAGAAAACGAGGAGCGAAAGCCCATTTCCCCACTCGCGGCGCCGAAATGAAAGTATATACGCTGTGCCGAAGTCAAGATCCGCATTAAATTTCAGCCGTCACCGCTGCACGGCAAATCCTTCCCCATATCTAAATCGACTTCTTCTCCTTCTACTACCACCCCGCCCCTCCATTCAATCTCTCTCTCGCGCCGATACCGATAAAAAAGCCAGTCACGCGCTACAGTTGAACCACGTCGCGCCTTAATACAACATTTTTCCATTATCTCCCTTTCTCTTCCACTTATAACACGCTAGAGACGCGTCCATATATACGTGTGGCAGCGTGCCGGTAATAAGGTAAAAAGGCCCCTCGTCAATGATTCAGTCGCACAAATTACACTCCCTTATTTCACATACCAAGCGCGCGCGACTTAATATTTCATCGAACGGGGGATCATCGCCACTTGCTCCTCTAGCACAGAGTATTGCGCGCTCCCGGCAGCTAATTCAATTACTCCGCGGGCGCCCGCTTCGTCCTATATATATTCCAAGTTCCTAGGCGCGTACACACATATACACAGAGACTTGCGTGAGCCAACGCCGCAATCTGCATTTGACGCCCGCTGATTCATCCCTGGCGTGTTAACACAGCCCGGCGGATTTCGTGCGGTTAATCCGCCAGTCTAAAACCAACTTACGCGCGCATATGCGCGCACACCTGAGTATATGTACGTGGATATATATATACAGGCATGGAGGCGCGTGGCTAATTTCGCGCTAGGCGCGCGTATAATACGCGCCCGATATGGTGTGTGCGTGTGCGAGGACGTATTTTGTGTTGTGGCGCGAGCGGGGATAAATACACACGTGCACCGTCTCCGGCTGGATGAAGTATGGGGAGCGATAAGCGCCTGGGTGCGTGTGTAGCGGCCGAGACACGTGCTGTACGATAACGTGCAGTTCCGCTGTGTGTGTGTCTGGGGGTAGATAGGTGGTAGTGATAGGTATATGCGTGTGCACGTGGGAGGGTGTAGGGCCGTTCCGTTGTTCGTGGGCTGCGCAGTTGAAGAAAAAGATAGACGCACGTACGTGTAACGGCCGCGGTCGAAGTACGAGTATAACTGACACCTGTCCAGATGCTGCTGGTGTACGTCCGAACGTAGGTATTGGACGTGTGCGCGTTCTACAAGCTTGTATTATATAGTTGTATTGGCGTGGAAGGTCGAAAAGCGCGATATGCTGGGCAGTTTTTGAGTGTCTTTCGTTACATTCGTTAAATTTTGTCAACTGCAGCGGTGGTACTTGGAAATTCGTATTTCGAAATAAAAGGAGTAGAATACGGTAAACATCGAAAGTATTGTATTGCAGTATTTTTACTAATGATTATTTGTATAAGGTAGAATGCAAGTTTTCGCTGTATGCACCTTGAAATAATGAAATATGTTACATACAGAAGTAACTCTACCCCAGCGTTAAAATTGCTACTATAATGCTTAAGAAAAAATTGAAAATGTTTTTGGAACCTTCTGAAATAAGCAGGCATATACGAGTCTTTTACAATATTTTTATATTAAATCGTTGGGGTGTAGATTGCATCTCACCAGGTACAGTACGGGTTAAAAAGAAAGTGAAAAAGTCATGATTTTAATTTGTTTATTTTATATAAAAGTAGAATCTTTCTCCAAACTTTTAACACAAAATTTACCAAAACATTCCCACTATTCCCTCCAATCAATCATTTCACGCAACCAAAAATCCCCATCGCCTCGCCACTCTATAAATTCTCCCCTACAATCGCAGCAATATACCCATCGGCCACTCGTATATCCATTCGGCCGCGCGACAATGGCCACCGGTCGCGTTATAAAGGGCCGTAAACAGTCGGCGATTGTACGCAGACCGGGTTTACCTCAGACGCGGCTATAGAACCCAAACTCCACCACCCCCACACGTGAAAAAGAAAAACGACTGTGAGAGCGATATAGAAATGGATCGCCCCACACTGCTGTTTTCGAACGCGCGAACCAAGGGGTGACCATTCGAGCGAATATTAATGCGCGCGGCCGCGCTCGCTCGTTTTGCGGCTGCTAATGGTAATTTGAGCTTGAGAGCGAGAGGGACAGAGTTTCCAGACTCGTATAGAGAGATAGAATCGATCGATCCAACAGCACGAGATTGAAGCCGCGCGAGCAGCGCACGCAAAAAGTAACGGCGAGGGAAATCTATACTGCGAAGCTTTTAGCTTGTACGCGTCACCCGCGTGCGTGGGTGTATATATATGTGCGGAGAGTCAAATGGGATTAGAGCTGCAGGGGAGAGACAGAGAGGTGAGCGTATACTGAAAACAACGCCGTTTGATTTTTGCAAGGGGGCGCGCGTCGCGGCGAGGTGCATTTGAAAAATTGAACGCTATAGCCCAGGTGCAACGTGCTGCTGTTTCGGCAATTACGTTATTGTTGGGGTGAATTTTAAATTGATTCCCGGAGACTGCGGATACTGGGGTTCCCCGTATGGTTGTTTTTGTAGACGGCAGATTGGATGGGTGTATGAGGAAATTAAAAAAAAAATCATCTTTAGGCGGCCACAAAACTAGTCAAAATTTGTTTTGAATTTATGTCAAAAAGTATATGGGGAACATTGTGTATTATTATAAACGTCTTTGTCACACATTCTTTTTAAAGGTTGAAATTCATTTTGAAGAAAATGGGAAAAAAGCCCGTTTCTGTAAACCTCAGGCAAGAAACGTTCTATTTAAAGTTTCAAAAAAGAAATTGCAAAACTAAAAAGAAAGAACTTTCATTTCATTTTTTGAAAATTAAAAAATGTTGATTCCTTGAAAAGTTATACGAGTTTAAGCTCTCAAAGTCGGGGCTGTCGATTTCAACGATTTGTGCAGTTTTATGCCTTTTCAACCTTCAACTTTAAACTCTTAGAACTTTGGAAGGAATCGACATTTTTTAATTTTCGAAAAAGCAAATGAAAGCTCTTTCCCTCTAGTTTCAATGTCTTTTTTAAAACTTTGAGTAGAACGATTTCGGGCTAAATCGCTGAGGTTTAGAAAAAGGTCTTTTTTTCCATTTTCTTCAAAAATTTCAACCTTTAAAAAAAAGTGTGAAAAAGACGTTTTTAATTAAACACAATATTTCCTGTCTACTTTGTGACGTAAAAAAGAAGAAAAAAGGCATCCGGAAGGTGTATACCTACAAAAAAAAATCTTTCACCAGTTTTGAATGAAATGAATTTTTTTCTGAATTTCCTGATATATATATAGGTTTTGATTTGTTGGTATTTTCGAGTAATTTCACCGCCTCTTCTCGGGTCAAAATTTGAATTGAGTCGTCGTTTTGCTGGGATGCAGCGCAGAGGTTTAATCTGGGCCGCTCCGATAGAATGAAGCGCGAGGAATGCTTACCCGATTAAAAGTACATAAGCTCGGTGCGGGGAATTCGGAAAAAATTCTCAAAATTGCTCAATATACGCATAGTCTTCAATCCGCGCATCCTTCGAACGGTTACATCGTCATTTACATACCTGGAGCCACCGTTCCGGTTTCGGCAATCCGATAAATCTGTGAAATTCTTCATGAAAATTTTTTAAAAGCGTCGATTGTATTAGCGAGATTGATATCGATTATATTGAATATCAATTTAAAAATCTTCGGTATTTTCAACTTCAAAATGTAAAATATTTCCCAATAATTGGAAACAGTGGAATTTTTTAACAAAAGCCTCGTTTCCACTTATACAAAAGTCGAACAACTCATTTCAATGTTCATACATTTCACTGTGGCAATTGTAAACCTCATTTCGCAGATTTATATGAAACCAACGCATAATTTCGAAGCAAATAAATTGTTTATTCAATGTTTTAACAATATTTTAATGAAAAAGTCAACGGCACCACTCGAAACCTCAATATATACAACAGGGATGCAGAGGAGACCTCGAACCTCGCTCGCACGCGCACGGCCGCGTTCATTGCCCATCGCTTTGTCCAATTTAACGACCTTCCGCCGCGGATAAATTGCGCGTGTTTCGCGCTCCCGCATTAGATTTCCCCAACCCTCCTCTCTCTCGAAAGTATATAGCCGAAACAAAGTTGGCATGCGAAATGGCCTCTTCCACCTCCGTCCTTCGAAAGTCCTTTCTATACATTCCCCAAACTATGATCAAGTGCTTTTGATTTCCTAAATGCCATTGTTGCCGAGGAGGGTACATATTATATATACGTGAGTATAGTATATGTACGCCCACGTATATATATATAGCGTTTCTTGAGTATACCAATACAGTGTATAGGTACATATATATAGTCGAAAATGCGCAGCTAATTGTAATCTGCGAACAAACGCGCCGGCCTCGTGGTTGTCCGGTCATTTTAGTCAAAGCGTGCGGGGGAGCTCGAGTGTACTATACACGCGACATATTAACTTTTAATGCGCGCGCACGCTGGGGACAAACGTACCGCTGTTCATTAGTGACGCTTGAGCAATTGTTTGGGAGCCCAACTATTAGGTAACGTTATAGCGATGGACGAATATCCGGGGTACACATGTGTATTGAAAGTTTTGAAAGCTCCTGCGTTTTCTCAATGAGTAAACAATATTACGCGCGATGCTGCGTGTGTCTTTGCACTGTTTTCACGTTCTATATATTTTCATGGTGCTCTTTGTTGTTTCAGTTGAGCTAGCAGCTAGTGTGGCTAAATTATTTAACGATTAATATTCGCTACCGTTGCGAGTACTTAGATAGCATTTTCGGAATATATAGTTAGCTGGCCGTATATGGCTGAAACGTAAACATGATGCTAACTAACCGCGGTCTGATCTCTGGCGGAGTAACTCGCTGGTTTAAGGTCAATTACCGTCCTATTACACGGCGAGGGTTTCCTCGCGCGTAGGTTACTAAAAATTCATGCCGAATATTGCTTGCTTTGAGCGGGGCGCCGACTGTGTATATACAAACGCGTTTCAGCATAAATGGAAATTCGGATATAACTTGAATTGACGTAATTTGTTATTGATGATATATACAACTTTATGTAATATACTGAAAAGGTTTTAAAATTATGAAAATGAATATAAATTCTAAATCAATATGAAAATATTTATATAACTTTAGCTTTTTCCGAATATATTGACATTTATATACTATTATATACAGCTTTCTTTTTATTTTCACCGAAAATTCGCAACCACAAAAACCTTACACTCAGCTTGTTAGCATTCGCCTGGCCCTATCAATCACAAAAAGAAATTTATGCTTTTAATATCTCGCAGCCAATCTCAACGAAGTATTCATCCTAACAGTAGCAATTTCTCATCCGTTGAATCCCCGTAGCGTCCCTCTTAACACTCCACAAAGAGCCATCACCACGTCACCCTATTAAACCACAGCAGCCGCAGCAGCACCCCAAGCTAATTTTTTCTGATGAATATTCAATTCACACCGAACGCTCGCACCAACGCGGCAAAAAGTACGTAAGTCACACCCTCTTCTCCCCTCCAGTCGCGCTCTTCTTATACCCTCCCCGTCTGTATAAGAATGCAAAAACCGCATTATTAGCGGAGCCGAGGGCACGAAGTTCCTTCGTCTTGGTACCACCTCTGTACCTCGTCGCAGCGAAACTTTCCGCGATTAATTTGCATTGTGTAAACTGCGCGCGCCGCGCGTAAGTTCGTACGCGCGACCCCGTCGCGCTCGCGCAACTTCGTAACTTATCGCGCGTGCGCGCGAAGCTATGGGAGAGAGGAGCTTTCGTTTAAATTCGATATATATACAAGTGTCATAGTGCGAGGTGGGCCATATATCGCCGAGAGTGGGAAAAGATGCGTGTTATATATATAAAACGTGGAGAAAAAGTGCGCGATGGACGCAGGACGGAGATCGGGGTAGGAGGGAGGTGAAAATCAATTTCCGAAACGCGCAGCCCGCAGTCAATATCCGATTTTTTCGCGTATATATCGCGGGTCTCGCGCGCACGCGTATAACGGATTTAATCTAAACTTTTTCAAAGTCTCGCCGGCGTGGTAGTCGACACCCACTTTTCATTCTTTCTTTTTCACGGTCCGTGGTATATTATCGCGCTCTTTCGGTTCTTAAGCCGCGCGGCGCCTGTCGATAATTAAACCATTGGAAGAGAAAGTAGAGCGATAGAGAGAAAGAAAGAAAGGAAGCTTACGGTGATAGAAAATAATACAGAGGCGATAGTCCGCGTAAAAGCTTTTTACAGGTGAACAGGAGAGAGGGAATAATTAACCTCTCGGCACCGGAGCTTCTTTTATACATATAAAATATCCAACTCATTACAAAAAGCTTTCAGTTTAACGCTCCTTGTTTACGTTTATTATTATATTGAAACAAAAGACGCCGTGCGTAAAAGTGTAATCAACGTATTCAGAGTGAGGCGTGTATACACAACGGCCGGTGCATCGGAGGTACAATAAATAATTCAGATTGCTTATAAAAGCTACAATGCTAATGCATTATTTTAGGGTCGAGGCTGGTATTGTGTTTTACTTTGATTATTGCGAGAATATACTTCAGTTTAGCAAAAGGTAAATTCTGTTACATTATATAGAATCAGTGTTTGCTTACACATAGGCATTATTCCGAACAATATTTGAGATATCAATATATTATTACAATATGTGTAGTCATTTGCTGTGAACGGACAATATTGATTCGCTTGCGATTTATTATTTGAGCGATGCGTATTGTATTCTCTGTGCAAATATTTTGCATTTGAATTTTAATTAATATATTACAAATACTGGAATTCAAAGGCAATGATTTATTATTCATGTTATTTTGATTAACACTTGTTTTCATTTTATATAGAATTAAACAAGTTCCTTTGGTAAATCAAGATTGTTGAAGTAATAATTACAGTCGGTTTCATTCGGCTTACGCATACACGAGTTTTGTTGCATATTTTACATTTATTAACAACAAAGAAATGCTCTTATCATTCCCTATTGACGCTTCAATATATATTCAGATCACATTTCAAATAGAGAGTGAAAAATAATTTGCAAAAGCCAGTAATTAATTTCAATATAGATATTATCGGCATTATAATTTATATTTCAATATTCATGATTGATTGTATTTATTTAATAATCAGTTCTGATGTATTTTGTAATATGAAATTTAAAATCATTACGTATAAAGCTGTTGATCAATATTAAAATATTTTAATTTATGCGCATACATTACTGATATGATAATAAGCTTTCGTATAGCTTGCAGCTGTATTGATGAATTTACTCTGTGCTCGGAATTTCACGTTATTGAATAAGATATTCATCAAAGTGACGACCAAAACTCCCGATGGAAAAAATCCATTACGCGCATCAATCAGCTGTCCAAAATGTCTGATCATAGATATGTTTTTCTGTATCGAAAAATCTAGCTTTGTTCATTATGATATGCTTATTATGTTTTAAAATAAAAATATATCCCACTACGATAACTAAATGTTCCTTCTATAAAAAAATTAATAAATCCTGTTATATTATCAGCCCTTAATTAAATGTCCTCATCACCTCCGATCGCTCGCATTTGTTTTTTACACAACAAACCACCCCTCGCATAATCTAAATCCCCCGACTTTCCTGCAACCTCACGCCTCTGTACAACCATCCGAAAAATCTCAGCAACCGCGTCTGCTCATAAACTCTCCTAAAAACCGTCGTAAACCCGGGGAAAGCCATAACCGCAATTTCCATAACCCACAGGGCAATATTAAAAAGTGGAGAAAGCGCGTCTGAGAAATCATCAGGTGTCACGAAGGAGAAGGCAAGCACGCGCGAATTTCAATCTCTCCCCACAGCCGGAGGGTAATTCCCTCGCGTCTGCGACTGCTATATACTACTCGCCGGATGATAAAAAGCCATGGAAGCGTGCGCGCACGTGACATTATAAAAAGGCAATAAAGTCGACAAAGTGCTATACACAAGTGTACATGTGTATATACATCACACAAAAACATAGAGAAGAAAAAGGGACAGAGAGACGTCTCGGACATAATCTCAGCTAACAAGTTCGGTCTTTTGCCCTCGGTGTACAGCACACACAGATACTTAGACACCTATATACACATGGCGCGTCGCCTTTTGCGTCGGTGGCAGCTAAGGGGCCCTCGCATAATTCAATGTCGGGCACTCTCTCTCTCTCTCTCTCTCTCTCTCTCTCTCTCTCTCTCTCTCTCTCTCTCTCTCTCTCGCTCGGAGAGTCTCTCGCGGGACGCTATATCAACTTCCTGGACAGGCAGAGCGCCCGCCGAGAATTCGCGCGGATGCAACCGCAGCAGAAGCGCTGGTGCCAGCTTATAGGCAGCTGCCGCCTTTCTCTCTCTCTCTCTCGCTCATACATAGGTAAGACAAGCGCATGAGACTCGCTCGCTCGGGTGCGCGAGATTATGGGCTTCTTTTATTTATCGCCTAATGCAGTTATGGACGACACGCCGGGGATATAAGGTGAGTCGCGTCGGCTGCACGGAAGAGCGTCGGCCTCTCTAATGCCCTCTCGCGCTCGCCTCTAATGGGCGGGAGAGGCACCGACGCCAGCTGATACGGAGATTGCTTATGGAGGTGGTGCTAGTACGGGTATATGTGTGTGGAAGATCGCGGGGGGGATTATTCTTCTCTCGTTTGGGAGAGAGGCCGGGTTCTATACTCCCACGCGCGCGTCTGGCATTTTCATAGCAGTTGTGTTCGAGTGTTGCGGGCTGGAATGGGAGAGACGGCTGCGAGCGGAGGTCTGCGTTGTAATTGAATTGAAATTTTTATTGACTCTGTTTCTTTTCTGTTTTATTTTTTTCTTTGGGTTAGTGTAAGTGGCGGGGAAACAGGTGGAGTTGTAAAACATTTATATGACGCTGGGTTTGAAATTTTTACGATAAACGAGGGTTTGTGATAAAACGCCTGTATTTATTGATGTATAGTAGCAAGATCGAGTTTTCGAAAAGGGGAGAAACTAATAGAACGATAACAATTGGTGATCAAGATGGCGACTCCCTCAGCACCCATTGCTCTCCTGTAAACGAATTTGTTCCAATGATAGACACCCGCTGTGGTGCACACTATCCATATTTATAACGCCAGATTTAACTTTTATGAAGATACCGGAGATACATTGTTCGTATGATCTTTCTTGTTCATATACCTATATAAAATAATCGATAAATATTTCGGCACACGTATGAAAATTTTTTGCTAATTCTAAAAAAATAAAATAAAATTTATTCATAAAACAAAGCTTTTTTGTTTTGTAAAAGGGAACGAAAATACCGAATCCGGTTACTTTTCACTATGGTTACAGCTATGAAAGCTTTTAACACATATTTTTAGAATAAGCTAAAACGTCCGAATATTACTTTGCTTCAGGATATTGGGTATTTTGCTATATCTATAAAAACATTTTTGCTATAAAAAAGTTTTTATGTGTGTTTTCATGTGAAAAAATATTATTTTCAAAGGGGGTGTTGTAGTCGTGTACTCTGTTTTACTGAAAGAACACGGTAAATTCTATATTATCAAAATAAATATATCG
>UXGD01005772.1:0-13767 GCA_900474315.1 Torymus auratus
TATCTATATATATGAGGGGGGGGGGGGGTACTCGAAGCTTCTAGCTTTGCCCGCTATTGCCTGCCGAGAGGGCGCCTGAGTCGCTTACCATAGCGAATTCGAGAATGGATGTCTCCCTTTAGATATAGGTGAAGGCGTGTTTTGTAAATTTTTAAGCAATATAACTTCTGAAAGAATATAGACATAAGACTTAGGTTTTCAAGCATTGATCTCAGTATAATATTAGGACACAAACTTATTAGATTTCAAAGAGAATTGGTTGGTAATAACCTACTGATGGCACATCTTAGTTTATTCACAAGAAAATTCAAAAAAATAAATCTAATTATTTAAAAAAATTGTATGAAATATCAATTTTCATTTTTTTCATTTTTGCTAAAAAAAAAAAATTTATGGATACCAATACACTCAGGAAAATATATTATGCTCTCTTCATAGTATAATAAGTTATAGAATTATAACTGAGGCGGTGCATACAAAACCACCTCAAAGTTATTGCAAAATATTCAAACAAAGTTATTAAAAATTATCAAAAAAACAGTTTTCATATAGATATGGCGTAGTAGCGATAATAAAGAAAATTGAGACTTTGATTTATAATATTGATTTTTCATGTCTACATATTTAAAAAAAAGTACTAATAGATAGTACAAATATTTAGGCTAAAAAGCAAAAAAAGGATATTCTATTCCAGTGAGAATTTAATAATAATACCATAAAAATTTATCAAATCCAAATCAATTTGGTTTTCAGTAAAAAACTTGTTTTATATGTTTTTCAATAGTTTATTCGATTTATAATCTACCGGATATAACGTTCCTCTCGAATTGTCTGTATGTGAACAGGTATATATATGGTATATGTACACAGTCAGCACTCACACACACACACACACACACGCACACACACACACACATATATATATATACACAGACACACACACGTGCGCGCGCGAGCGAGTGAATCAACATAATACACAGCGACTCGACGCGTTCGCCCTGTGCGCGACAACCAGATAAGACTTACTCGCGATTTAGCTCGCATACGAAAATTATCACTACAATGCATAAACGATCATATGTATTCTATAAAATAAACTTAAGCAGTTTAAATAGTTTGGCTTTCTTTATTCTACAAATCACAATTATCAAAATAAAAACATGATTATAAATTAAAACATACTTAATGTTATTCTACATGAGAAGTATTTTTTGATAAATTCATCTTGTTATAGAGTTAAAGTTTTTGTTCGTTGTATTTTTAATAACGAATAACTTATATCATTTGACACAACAATAAGCAACTGATGTCTGATAATACTGCTACATTCAAACTCATTTAGAAGGCACAAAACTTCCTGACAGAGGAAGATAAAGGAAAAGAGAAAAAGTGTTGAAAAAGTGACAAAGAAAGAGAGACAGGAAAGTGAGGTACACCAAGAGTTCAGCTCGTGCGCTATTTCTTTATAGTCGACTCGAAGCGGTGATTCACAATTCGCGTGGGCGCGTCGACTTCCGCAAAATCGAAAGCCAAAGTTTCGCATCTCTTCCTTCAATGATTATTCTGCTACCCTCTCATTTCTCCGTTTTCAATTAACTTTCCAATTAATCAATGAAAACGCAGGAGAGTTCCAGACTATTTTTACAGGCCATGCCGAAAGAAGCGTCGCGGCCTCGAGTAAAAAAGGAAGATCGAAAAGTAAATTCCAAGGTCATAGTGGTATAGGAGTTTCGTTTTTAATCAGAGTCAAGAAGTGATAGGTGCGGCATGCGCGTCATAACGCAAATGCAAAGAATTACGTGTAATCTTGAAAGATAAAATAAGACGTATTTATAAAATATTGATGTTCTACAACTTATTATTATAATAAGGTTAATAAGCGTGCATTAAAATGAAATACATCTGAGTACATAGGATGAAATTTGAATTATTTCTATAAATCATATTAAGTTATAAAGAAAATACATGAATCACGTTTAACGATGAATCACTTTAAGAGAACAGCAGAATTTAATATTTACTGACTTCCACTATTCATTTTTAATTTATAATTCTCGCTAATTGTTTCAGTCATCCGCTGTTCTTTGACTTATTCAAAATAGTAGAGGATAACGATCGAAAAATTAAATTAATTATAATAACAAAAAATCAATGTACTAAATATTAATCCTTTTAAATTATTTTTATAAGCTAAGAATCCGTTAAGTTTATGCCAAAAATTTCGTTTCATAATACTAGAAGAAAACAAACATTTTCATATAAAACAATTGTAAATGTCGTATACACATATTTTGAAAATTGAAAATAGTAACTTTAAACAATAATGTATAAAGATGTAAAAAATGTAAACATGAACTCAAAGAAGTATAAAATGCAGTAATGATATAAATTGATAAAAATTCTAATAATTATTAATATTTACAATACGATCTACAAAAAAGTAAGTTAATAGGTCAACCATAAAGCTAATCATAAATAAATTACTAAATTATTTAGGCCTTTGACATTAACACAATTTTCGTAGAATATTAAAGCTTTACTCAAGGTAGTTGTACAACGTCGAGAAAATTAAAGTTAATTAACCATAATTACAAAGCGGTTAAGTATCCAAAGTTACATAAAAAATGCTCAAAGTGTAACAACGAAAACCACTTTAAGTAACATACTAAGTTCACTATAGTAATACAAATAAATGTTAGTAAATATAAGTGTCGAAAATGTCGTAAAACAGCGAGGAGACCCAGAGACGATACCGAGGAGACCCAGAGGAGACCATATTTACTCTATAATGTGGCTAAAAATAAATAAAGGTAGAAACTCCATTGTAACATGGAAAGTCAATTATTCTTTTATGTCAAGTTCTGATGATATATAATCAATATAACCGGCTCATTTTTGTCGTTATAAAATCTTATATAAAAGTTTTATATTTTATTGCAAAATAATTTTAAATTAGTTTCTAACATTTGTAATTGTATTAATTCATATATTTTAATATGCTAATCGGACGAGTGAACTCTATTAGTCCCAAAATAATACATATCAAATATTCAAATATTCAATAGTTCAATCAAAAAATGTTGTGTACAAGTCGCATGTATTGTACGACTCACTGAACAGGAAGGGGCGGTGGAGGTGGCTGTGTGCGCGGAAGTCCCCTTAGAGGAAATGATAGTTTTTTTTATTTTTGATGTTCTGATGAATATAAAAATTTAAAAAATTAATTGTTCAAACGGCCGTATCCCCGTGTCAAATGTTTGTATAAACATAAATTTTATTTTATATTTTCATTTTTTCCTGGCGTTATGTATGCACGCAAAAACATAGTGTAAATCATCAATAGGAAAGTCTGTATGAAAGAACCGATTATATAAATAATTACAGCACACTTTATTATATGTGTGAAATTCGAGTATTTACAAACGGAGGACACCAGGAGACAGTGAATAGACCGTTAAAACAGTTTCAACTCTCTTTCTCTTTCTCTCTCTCTCCCTCTCTATCGTCGATCCCTCTTTCTCTCCGCGGTATAGGACTCTTTTTGAAGAGAAAGAATTATTCTTATATCTATTATTCTTATCTGTATCTCAATTTATATTTACGTTTTTCCACCTCTAACAAAAAACGATTGGTTCATCTCCAAACACGGACATATACTTATAATATTTATATAAATATATTGACTTTTGCCAATCCTAGAATATTTTGGACATCATTTAAAATTATTCCATTTGACTGGCGGTGCCTTACCGCTTATAACTTATATTGTATAGTGTTTTAACTCAAAGTGTAATTTGATTTAGAATTTAAATTTATCATTATCATTTATTGTTTGGTACTTATTATAATTTATTTTTCTATTTAAATTTATCCAAACAAGATCGCAATAAAATGCTTAAAATGTCACAAAAAAAGATAGCGTTTTTGCCTCCTGACATCAACTGAGATAGCCGGTTCATGAGAAATAAGTCCGAGGTTAATTAGTAGTGAGTGCCAATGTGTTTAAGAATTATATTTGCTTCTTGTTATCACACTTTCAATTTCTAGGAGACGATCATTTTTATTACTGTTATAATAATAATCATAATATTGATTTTTTTGAGGTTAAAAATTGTTTATACATGTAACATAAAAGGATCGTGCGCCATATTTAATTTCACATCCTTTTAATAAACAATTGCTACTCACCTATTGTGGTTTAAAAGTATTTTTTTGTAGATTAGTTTTAAAAACGGCTATTTAATGTAGTTCATGACCCAAAAAATAGCATTTCACAATGTTTTTCGTACGCAAGTCTCCTTTAACATTATAACATAAGTGAGCCTAGCATTTAAAAGTAGAAAGATATAGAGAACAGAAAAAAAAAATTATGTACGTAACCGTAAATGACCAGTCGTATAGAATAGAGCGCAAAAGCGTTCACACCAGTGTCAACTAAAAGAACAGAAGAAGAAGAAGAAGAAGAAGACGACGTAAGCGCTAATACACCAAAAAAATGTCATAAATTCCTAAAAAAATTTTTAATTTTGTATGCGATTCTCATAATAAAGGTATCCTTTTGTTTCTTAAACGTTTACCTATTACTTTGACGATCAATATTATTGAAAAATGTATTATGTGCCAAGTTAGAGTCTAACTTGACGCATGATAAATTTGTTTCAACTCCATGTACGAAATTCTACTTCGCATGTCCGTTTATAGTGTTAGATGTGCCCGATTTGCGTATTGTGCATAGTGATTACTTCGCACATTGAGTCGCAAAACGCTCAAATTGGGCACTACATACTATGTATAAACAGGCATAAAAGTAGAAAATTACGAACAGTGAGTTTTAAAAAATAGTATATGATACGCGTGCGCGTCGGCAATTCACGCACTCAAGTTTTTAAATAGGACCCGTGCGTAAATCGCCTTCGTCAAAGTTTTATAGGTAAACGTTTAAGTAACAAAATAATACCTTAATTATGAAAATCGGATAAAAAAGAATAAATTTTCAGAAAATTGTATGACATTTTCATTAGTCAATGATACTTTTACGCTTACGTGAGTAAATTATTTTTTTATCAGGTCTTTTATGTCATTTAGCTCTCTTGCCTAAAAATCGCACCTGCAACTGGCTCGACAGGTCAACCTCTACAGTTCGCCACACGACTTCCGAAAGAAAAAAAACTGTCCATGCTCAATTTACCGACCTCCTTGCTCAACCACTAAGTGCAGCCATCACGCAACAAACAATACATCCTTCAATCAATAACAAACAACACTCGGCGTACGTGCACACACGCGAGGGGAATCCGGGTGGTGTACGGTCATCGCATGTGGGGCTATTACATTACGCCGGCAGGCGCGTGTCGTGCCTTTTACTTTGTATTGCGTGCATGGAGACCTACACACGTATTACTCACACACACACGCATAATCATTCCAGCAGTTCGGTCTCTGCGCGTCCAACCGGCGCTCGTCCAACGACAGCACAAGAAAGTGGGGCCGGTTGCTCCTGCTCCCTTCTCTTCGCAGCGTTTGATGCGGCGCGCGGATTACGTACAGCGTACAATTCTCTCGTAGAATCGTAGTCGCGCTCGGCTGGGCTCCATAGTCCGTGATGGAGCCTGCTGTGTAACGGCACGAGCTCTCGTGCATGCGCTCTCCCTCTCTCTCACTCCTTCCGCGCTCTATCAGCACGGACTGTATCAAAGTCTCGCGCCGCCAGGCACACAGCCGGCCGGCTGCTTGTTATACGTATCCGTGTACGAGTGTGCGTGCGTAGTCGGCGACGCGGCGGCAGAGTCGGTGCGTACCCCGTCAGTGTGTACTACAGCCGCCTCGCGGTATGAAAGGCGCCTTCCCGTTCCTCGCGCGGCCGCTTCTTTCTCCGTTCGGCTTTTAATAAACGCGCGCGCGTGCGCGCAGCCATCCCAAGTACGCGTGTGCCGTTCCACGTGCGTGCGTGAATATGTCAGCCGCGGAGAGGTGCTGAGTCTTGCGTGTAATCAATGGCCCAGAGTGGCGAATAGCGAAGAATCGCCGAGAGAGGAGCGGGACCCGATGTAGAGCCCCAACGCCGAGAGCAGCTAGCGCGACAGCAGCTGGCGCCGGATCTAGGCTGCTCGGCCAGCAATGATGACCACCGCGCGGCGCTTCTTCGTCGCCTTCGCCCTCGTGGTGGTCCTCTGCCTCGTCGCGCTCTTTTACGTGAGTCCGCGCACCGTTTCGAATTTAACCGAGTATGCCTTCACGGGACCGATTGGCGGCCAGCAGCGCATCATCCTCTACTGGAACTCCTTCTTCAGCCAAGAGGACTTTTACATGGGTGAGGGTCACCTCGCGTCCCACTGTCCCAAGTACAAGAACTGCTACGCGACCCGCAGCCGCTTCCTCCAGAACGTCGAGAGCTACGACGCGATCGTCTTCCACGGGATCAACAACCAGCTGGACGACAAGGATCTGCCCGCGCAGCGCAGAGCCGAGCAGCGCTACGTGTTCGTCTCGCTCGAGAGCCCGGCGAACCGCTACGTCACCGACGAGTTCGACGGCTACTTCAACCTCACAATGACCTACCATATGGACAGCGACGTCGTATGGACGTACGCCGACATCGTGAGCAAGTACGAGAACGTGTCAGCGGTACCGCAGAGCGGCGGGTTCGAGTGGCCGGCCGATTTCGAAGGTGCGAGAAGCGCCGAGGAGGAAAGGCGCCTCGACAAGCTTATCCGCGGCAAGAGAAAGTTGGCTGTCTGGTACAGGAGCAACTGCGAGACCCGCAGCGGCCGCGAGAAGTACGTTAACGAGCTCGAGAGGCACGCTCACGTCGCCAAGTACGGCGCATGCTCGGACGAGCCGGGCTGTCCCAAGGGTCAGGACTGCTTCAGCACCGACGTCGAGCCAAATTACTTCTTTTACCTGTCGTTTGAGAATTCGCTGTGCGTAGACTACGTCACCGAGAAGTTTTTCAATGCTCTTAAGTAAGTCGCAGCTCGAGCACATACACGAAATACATTCGGATTGCGCGATCTTTCTCACGAATAAAGTGAGCAGAGGTTGCTTTAATCACGATGATCCAATTTTTCCGGAAGGTTCTCTCGAAAACTAGAATGTTTATTCGATGATTTAATGAAAATCGATTCACGCTGTTGTATATTTACTTTATAAGGGCAAGGCCTAGTATCTATAAATAACACAGAATATAATTAAGCAAAAATGCTATTAATGCAATCAAATTAAGTACTTTTAACAACTTTCAGAACTGCCGAGTTATACAAGCAAATTATTATTGGGCTCTTGCGCTAAATGACCATCAGATATAGTTTTTTTATTCAAAGTATAAGATCCAAACCAATCTTGCGCCTCCATCAACTTGATGCTTGTTCTGTTTTGATATTTGACTAGAGAAATTATATATATATATATATATATATTACGTATATCATTATACAAGAAATCCACTCTTGAAAGTTTAAAAATTATGAGAAAAGAAAAAAAAAGATTGGAACCAACTCTAAAATGATACATTTTTATTATATACACTGACAGAAAACTTCCATGTATATAGGTATACAATATGTACATAATTATGTACAATAGAAAGATGGTGAGCCCGCGATAACAGTATTGGAACACTGTTTTTACCGCACATCAACTTTTCTTATGGAAATTTAAGGAATACGAAGCTTCTAAATACGTTAACAAATTTGGCAAAAAAAAGCAAATTACATTAACAGAAAAGAACTTTAATTTAAGCCCAAATCAAAAGCATTTAAAAATCGCGAAAAATTGCAAAAAATTAATAATTTCCGTCATTTTAATGTCTGATCACTTTTGTGAATTTTTAAATGCTCATAACTTTAAAAGGTTCTTCAATAAATTATGAATAATTTTTAGCTTACAGTTATTTAAGCTCTTGTGATCTATATTTATTTTCAAGACTGTTTTATGAGATTTCATCAATTATTATTATTATTATTATCATTTTTATTATCAATTTATTATTCTTATTACTAATCGGTCATAGTTTACACAAAAACCATTTACGGTAAAACAAAGCAACACAAAGTAAGGTCAGCATATTTTTTGACACAGTGTCATCCCACTGTATAACCGATAGAAATTGAATACGTGGCTGTACTGCTCTACAAATAGCAAACCTATAATTTAAAATTATTGCTTAGTCAATACTAAATTAACACAATTTTTAAGCTAATGCGGAAAGTGGTACAATGGTCTAAAGCAATTTTTTTATCTATTACTTATGAATATCATTCGTGGAAAATAAATGAAGGTATTTACAAGTAGCGAATGCGTCTTAACTATGCTTATCTAGAAGTTGCGCATTGATAACCTTATTATGTTTTATATTACTGCTTTTTTAAGTTAAAAATTTAATATCAATGAAAAAACCAAAAGATCTAAAAAAAATTAAAATTGACTAGTATTGAAAAAAAAATAAAATTGATTGTCATACGTTTAGATAAACTTTACAAGTTTATTAATTATGATTTCAATTTAACACGTAGATAAAATTATAACATGCAAATTGCAAGTAGTAAAAAGTATGCTGTAATACTTCACGTTTTAATTTTACGATTATGAACACACAGAGATTATGTACTCTCTATTCACAGTTATAGGATTACACTTAGATAAAAAAAGTCAGCAATATCAAGGTCCCACATTTTGTTGCACTACATGTAGGTTACTTCAACATCTGTATAGGAATAAGCATTATAATTGTAATCTAGCAATTCTATTGTTTAATATTTTGGATGAAAATATAAAAGAAATTAAGCTTTGAGAATTTATTTAGCAACACCATTTGAATACAGGGAAGTAATATAAAGTAAAAAATAATATCTGAAGATGACCTAAAAAATACACCTGCATTATTAGCATATAATCTAGTAAAAATCGCGTAGCTATTACGAACAATCTTTCTCTTTTTTGAACATTGCTTTAGCGCTGTGACCGTACAAAAACTGTCTCGTCCACAGTCCTAGAGAATTGACCTACGTTAGCGTGGTTACGATCTCTCTCTCTCTCTCTCTCTCTCTCTCTCTCTCTCTCTCTCTCTCTCTCTTTTTTTTTTAATTTTTTCAACAGATATAAGATATATCTTGTACTAATCAATAATGTTAATAGGATCATATTTTACACTTAGTTTTTATCATTTTCTTTTTATTTTTCATTTTAAAAAAATTATTTGTAATAATTAAACGCTATTGAACCATATATACTACCATTATTAATTTTACTTAGTTTCATTATGTATGTTCAATACAATAAAGTTAAAGCAATGCACTTTATTCAATATTGCAAAAATAAAGTAGCTTCTTTTATTGTTTCATTGCTGTTTTCAAATTTGAATATTATCTTGGTAATCTGATTCACGAATGATGCATAGTTCTGATTCACAAAGATAAACTTATCTGTTGGAATCTTTCTTTTACAGATATGATGTAGTTCCTGTTGTTTACGGTGGAGCAGATTATCGCAGATTCGCCCCGCCAAAATCCTACATCAATGCCTTAGATTTTGATACGCCTAAGCATTTAGCCGAGTATTTAAAGAAGTTATCGCGTAATGCAACCGAGTACAAGAAATATTTTGACTGGAAGAAGCAGTATCAAGTTGTTGCTCCGACTCAACGAATTATCTGTGATCTATGTGAAATACTTAACGGGGACCAAAAAAAAACTTACCCTATCTCGAAATGGTATAGTACAACCAGATGTCCCCTTCAACGAAAATTAGATAAGCAGAGATCATCTGGTGGTGAACACTATGCTACAAAAAGAACGTTGCTATCGAGAAATCCTCAGTAGCATATAAGTTAATATTTTATAAATTTTGTAAATAATTTATTAAATAACGGCAAGTTTTAAGAAATGTCAACATTTCATTTGCGTCGTTCCATGTGAATATTTTTGTATTATTTTTATTTAAATAAAACTATTTTTAATATCTTAATAGTTTAACTGTGCAAGTAATCATTCCCTATTTGATTATTATAACTTTTAATGAAAATATTGTCATTTCTATATTGATCCGTTTTTATAAAAAATATATTTTTTATTGCCTTTTCATTTTCTTTCACCAATTCCAAAATATGTTTTGCAATTTATAAATGCGACCAGTTTTGATGAAATACTTCAGGTGTGGAATTGCACCTTATCGTATGTGCATAAGATAGACGGTGTCAGGCTTCATTTTTTTAACACCGTCAATATAACCTGCTTTGTTCAGAGCTTTAGCTCCTCCCATCCAATATCTGAGATAAGAAGTAGGCGTCATCCCGTGATTTCAAGGCAAACATTTTCCGACTACGAGTGTTCATTTTACACAAATGGTTTTTATTCAAACTCAATGAAAAAATTCATGCTACATTAATAAAATAACTAAAAGAGAGAAAAACAATAAATAGTAGATTTTAGATAAGAGAAAATCGAGGAATTCAAAAAGGTAGAAGAGAGTTGCCCAGTGGTGCCACCCATAGCATTTTCAGCCATTGCTTTCAATGTTATGGGATAATGTTGGAATGCAAACAAAAGAAAATGATCCTTGGAAGGCCCCCTATACAGAGTTAGATGACTTTTTTCAATTATTATAATAATAAGAAACTACTTGAAAAAATAAAAAAGTAGTTTTTTTACGATCCCCAAAAAGTGTTACCCTGCAATTGTAGCCATCTTAATTTTTCATAAGATTTCAAGTAATAAGACTCCTTAAGTGAACGTCACACATGTTTTAGAAGTATGTTAGAAAATTCGTATTAATGATTATAATGTTTTTTTTTTAATTTTTTTACCGAAAAATTTAAAAATGATAAAATTACGTTATTTACAGTTATATAAGTCATATATATAATAATTTATGATAAGGTAAATTAATATTTACCTTAACATAAATGTAAAAAAAAATTAAGACTTATTTTAGTTGGAATCGACACTCAAAAAAATACTCATATGCAATGCATATACACGGTCACTACACAATACTAGGCACGAATAAAGTGGAAAAAACTGAGTAAAACGGACATTATATCACTTTACTGATTTATTTAATTATAGTTTGTTTAATTATTTTTTATTGAAAAGTTATATATATATATATCCAATGGGTATGCTATATGACTATTCTGAAAATCTATCTATTCATAAAATCTCAAAAAGTTATTTAGTTTGTTCTATCTATTGGCCATTCTGGCCAAAATTACCTAAACGAATTATAAAAAATATTATTATAATAAAATAATGAAAATCTGTCATGCGGTCTCAGAGAATAGTTACAACAAACTTTTTTTCTTGAAAATGCTATAACTGAGAATAAAATGAGTTTAAGGGCCTTTATTTATTTAATATAAACTATATTTGCAATATATTTTCATTATTTTAATATAATAATATTTTTTATCATTTTTAGGTACGACTTAAAATCAAGATTTTATGTTATAACGATTTATGAAGGTCTCTGTATTACTCAAACCAGAAAAAAATTTAATTGAATATTTTTTGTTTTCAATATATAACTTATTTAAGAAAAATTCTATTTTACCATGAATTTATATAAACCAATATAGCTAGCCATCATTTTTTTAAATCAAAAATGTAAAGTAAAAATTATTTTAGAATCATACATTCATTTGAGAAAATAAATTTTTAAGACTTTATATTTTTTCCAATATACAACATTTAGATTTGTTTAATAGTTATATCTGGTTATATGAACTTTCTCGCCTAATGGGCAGCAGATAGATAAATTAAACTATATGCATGAACAATCTTGCATAATCGACACAAGAATGTATGAAACTTTTGTATAATATAATAAAAGTTTTTAGGTCTAATTTACAGTAATTATAAGCCATGTCAAATTCTATTATACGCAATGATTTTTAAGAATGTGTTGTTACCTGGCTCCATAGATTCAATTTGATCGTATTCACTAGCGATACTCGATTTTACTACCACGCCTTTGTTCGCTTTTGGGTCAAGGATCGAGAAGTGACAACAAACAGTACGCATCGATTTATTGTTTTAGTTAAGCTTCTGTGATTGTCAGAATGGATTTCTAAATTCGTTTTTCTACTGTCGGGTTTTCAATATATATATATATATTATTGGTGTATACCGACAGTTGAATAACTAATTACAATCAAATTTTTCAAAAGTGTATTTATGAAAATTATATCGTTTATCCTACGACAAAGCGTCCGTGACAACGTCGACAGCAAGAGGCAACAATAAAGATGCTCGACTACACTTCTGGATAAAAAATGGGAAGTAAAACAAAAGTAAGCCTGCGTCTTTAACTATTTTCTGAAGTCCGTCTCTAAAAAACAAAGCTATTTTACTTAATCATGTTTACAAAAAGACAAAAACGGTGGTTATCACAGTGTACATATGCGACAAATCTCGACTGAAATAATGTTCACCGCGATGGATTAGTTTCTTGAATGAGAGGAGTAGGGAAGAGGGTAATAGGGGGAGGCATAGAGGCAACCAAAAGGAAAGCTCTTTTAAGACTGGACAAGTAAGGGAACGTAAATATCGTCTCGGCACGACACAGAACCATTTCTTTGAAGATCGGACGAGGTCGAGGAAGCGATATACCTCGATGGATCTCAAGGCAGGGTCATGGTGTACTGCATCGGGCTCTCTTTATGTCTGACTTCCCCCACCTTCTCTCTCTCTCTCTCTCTCTCTCTCTCTCTCTCTTTCTCTCTCTCGCGCTCTCTTTCTATCGCACTCTTCCCTTTTTAAGAGAGGAGAGTCGAGGGAGCTAAGGCAGTAGAGAGAACACGGGAGAACGAAGTTTGCAGACGAAACGTGGAACTGACAAGTTGCCTTTGACTAGGTGATCTCAGTGAGAATTCCCTTGCTCTCTCACTTTTTCGTCCTGCCCCTCCCTTTCTCGCTCTCTCACTCACTTTCCTCTTCTCCTCTGCCTCTTTCTTTTTTGAGGCAAATACATTTGCTGGCTAGTGCCGAAGTAAATACACTGTTTAATCGAATCAGATAAAGCACGTGGCAGCCGGAAGAGCTGTACAATGTTACACCACTACACTTTATCCATCTTCAGCTTCTCTCTTTCGCTCTTTCGTTCTCTCTACACTCTTTCAGCCTCTCTCTATCTCTCACATTGCCCCACTCTCTGTTTTAACACTTGTTATCTCACACTCACTCTCTGTCTCTATTAGAAATTTATCATCTCTGCGTTGGTGCAAAACAGTACGGGGGGAGCATTTACTCAATATTGACATATTTGTGTAATTGTATCATTTACATAATTTATTTTTATTATTCTTATTCATGCAACGTATTCGTCAAAATATTCAGAGTTTTAGTATTATCCCTTTCTCCGTTTTATTTTTAAAATATTGTGTTACTCTACATACAAAATGAATGTAAAAGTCTAACTGTAATGGGATATTATATGATATGATTCTACTATTTACAAATAAATAGTATATTATCTTCAATACTGTGATATATTATATTGACATCTTTCGAATTAGTCACAACTCTCTCTCTCTCTCTCTCTCTCTCTCTCTCTCTCTCTCTCTCTCTCTCTCTCTCTCTCTCTCTCGCTCAAAATTATTAATGTTACTACTAAATTTTATTCTCTTTATATTATCACTGTAACTATCATTGTAAGATTTTATAATACATTGTACCGAAAATAACAAAATTATCTCTCTCTATCTCTCTCTCTCTCTCTCTCTCTCTCTCTCTCTCTCTCTCTCTCTCTCTCTCTCTCTCTCTCTATATATATATA